>SNQN01002854.1:0-27066 GCA_008642245.1 Bassia scoparia
AAGAAGAGAGAGGGATGTCAAGATATGTTCTAATACGCCAGATGAAAGCAACAGTATCCTCTTATATCGAACAAGTGTCAACAGCTTAGGGTTAGGAACAAAAGGCATAACAATCTATCTATTACCCCACCAGTCGAAAAATCTTCTTAAAGTTCGTACTCTAACTCTAGGCCGCAGCCTAGAGATCACCACTGTCAATAAGGCCACTGTCGTGGTTTGCGTTGGCCACGATCATCCACGTTCTTATGTAGCAAAGCAGAATGTGTTCGCTACATGGCGACGGATCATCAAGATCTAATACCTCTCAGCCTTAGGACGCGGCACGTCCAAAAATCAACCAACTCTCAAGGAACGCTTAACAAATGGAGTGATTTGGAGGCCTACAACGTATCAGGATCGGATAGACTTGTTTCCTGCCATACTGACGCATTAGACGGACATGGAAAATAGAAAGTCAATCGCCACGGCAGAACCACTAATAGTAAGCCTCCTCATCATCCGATGTCCATCATTCTCTCGATACGCACCATCGAACAACCACCTGAATTCGCTTCTCCACTCAGAAAGATGTCGTACCCAACTGCTACAGACGTGACAAGTACGACTTTTGCGCAGTACACGTAGCTTTTACCTACTGTTATAACGCATCTACATGTTCTCAGGAGGATATAATCAAAGATAAGCGTTCCATCACCATTATCTGTCAGGAAAAATGAAATTTACGTGACGACTAGAAATACAGGGAATTACCTCACTTTTTAATTAAAGAATAAGATGTAATATACCTTGCAAATGTAGGGCAACAATGTCATAGAATGTGTTGTAGATCTTATTTCAATCGTCCAAACAAGAACATTCCCCGCAACAAAGTAAGCGAGGGTGAACTGAAACTCGCATTTGTTAACACAGAAACAACGGAGAGCAAACCAAATTCTTCGACCTTTCTGAGGGAAGATGATAATGGAAATGCAAAAATAAGGACTCTCCCAGAGCACACTACCTACCATTTGTCTAAAGTGATTCATTAATACTCAATAATCGATTTTCGTGCAAACACACTGCGGAAACTTTGCGTTTTCAAAGTCCAATGAAATTTTCCGAAAAATTCGATAACAAGAACTCCGATAAGTCAGGGGGCACAAGGAGGGTGATACCATAGTGCCAACATAATGGCCATTAATTTTCAGCATGCGTGTAATTTTATTGTACACGCAAAGGAATGAAGTAGAGGATTCCAAACTGTTATAGCACAAGTTAAACATCGCATATCAATTTTCACGAACCTCGAACGTCAGAAACGCTGCATGATGGCACGAATGTCCGCCTTTGACCGTGCTACGAGAAGACTAGTATCCATGAGTCCCAGAGCGAAATCAACCTTGCGGCCATGCTAAGAGACTTAAGAAATATAGGTTTAAAGTTTCTCTAAGTAAAAAAACGAGATGTACGGTTTTCGAGGTGCATTAAGTCCAAAAACTACGTTCTGTATTTTTACGGGCTTGCCCGCTTAGGAGGAGGCGTGACTCAGCTTCAGCTGTCATGGAGTGAGCCATGGAATCCGCATGTGAATGCGTTGGGTGTGTGTCGTCGAATTGGAGGGGATCGCCACCGTGACATATATACGGTTATTCAACCGGACGCCCGGTACATTGGTGCCAAATTATGGCCCTATATCTTTTTTTCTTTTGATTTTTTTTGTCCAGTCAACGTAACCAGTCGTGGGTTCGGGAATGGTACGAATCAGATTGGTAACCAATTCGCCGCATGTGCGGCCCTACTCAGTCTCATTGTAGATTCCATAAAATCTATAAATTGATTCAAGAACTACTGAATTGATCTTGAAAGTAACTAATTACTAGGTAGTTTGTCTATTCTTACAAACAAAGACTTACTATAACTGGACAAGGCGATACACATGATGTTTAGCCAATGCTTAATAAAAGGTGACTAGAACCGGTCGTTCCATGTTTCTGACTTTAATTGGCAATCGATTAAATTCCGTCTTGTTGTAACAATATATCAAGTGTGATAGAAGACTATAATACAGACATGTAAACAAAGGTTAGTAACATGAATTAATATGTATATGTGTTCTCCCACCTGTCACTCTGCAACAATCAATTGTTAGAACAACTCAAGGAATCGCCTTCGATTGAAATCTGCTAATCTGATTGACAAACAAACGCGTTGTATGAAATGACTAATGATGTATAAATAATGAATTGTGACAAGAGATGACAATAACAAAAACATGGAAAGCAAATCTGAAAATATTAGAAAGATCCTACATTTTAACAGAAACGATTAAAAGTGTAGCTTACTACATTTGTTTTATATTGAATCTAAAACTTCATAACATATGGGTTATCAACTTAAAGAGACAAGGAATTAAAAAGAGTGAAAGAGGTTTTTTGGTGAGCTATATCTGAGATATTATATACCCTTTATTTCGCTTTGTTGATTGTGAACAGAATCGATGCTTGAATTCAAAAACGAATGTGTTTGAATATTGAGAGAGAGATAGTTGATGTGTTCGTTGACTTGTTGCTTGTGAACGTGTGTCTCGGATGTCGTCAAGTTGATACTGTCCTCGGAACTGAGCATTAAGGAAGGAGTATTTTAGCACGAGGCAAAAAAACGAAGTACAAAACCCTGCGATATAACGCTCATGGGAGCGTATATTCGCTCTAACCTCAGAGTAAATACGCTTCCGACTCTCCATAGCATTTTGGCAGAGTGTTTGTAAGGTTGAGCGTATATACGATGTGGAGCGTATATACGCTCTGGTGAGCGTATATCCGTCATAATCTGCGTATATAACGCTCAATGATTCTCGTATATACTGTTTCCAAACAACCTCGAAATATTTCGATTTCCTCTCGTTTTACTTCGTAGATTCCTTGATCTCGACGAACCTAGGACACCCTTGCTCTCCCAACGCAATGTTTTAGAATGTTCTATGAAGGTTCCACGTTCCTGAGTATTTGCCCTATTTATTCACATATTTTTCTTGCGTATTTGCGTAATTTACAACTTGCCAAAATCCAATAGAAAATCATAGAAAAAAGAAAAATAATTTTAAAAATAATTGGGGTCAGAAAAATGTGGACGCACATGATGAACAAAAGCACGAGAATAGCCAGCGTAAGTTGTCTTTGGAAAACCTTTGAAAAAACCTTTGAGTTCCGAGAAAACCGAAAGAAAATATGTTTGCCTTGGTAAGTGACTGCCTCAATAGTTCCGAGTACTGACTCACGTATTTAACTTTCGTGGTTCAAGATATTTTCTGAGTCGAACGAAATCGCGAGAGGCTGGCAGTTTCATCACGGATTAACTCTCTTGGGGGAGACATTTTCAGGTGTCTAGAAGCGGCCCACTTGATGAGTCTTGGGAGAGAACGTAGTCTCGGTAAGACCGAAGTCAAAAAAAGTAGTTCGATGTTCGGGATCGGAGAGCACTCAAGACGTTCTGCGACCATTCCGAGTTAAGCTCGTTTATTTCGCCGTACCTTTTTTTTTCGGCAAACAACAGGTTAGTTTTACCGTAGCCAGTGTCCATGCGTTCGATGTGCTTGTATGTTGCTTGAGTCTTGAGCGTTTTCATTTTCCCCTGTCGGCTGACTGGAGAATAGATCAGGTGCGCTCCATTGCTTTCCGGAAGAAAATGCATGACCTTGAAATAATTAGCCTAATCAGGAATTCAGGACTTAATCATTTGGTGTACCGACATAGGTCTGTTTTTTATGTCTAGCGAAATTTGAGCAATGTTGCTTGTAATTGTAGACTTGAGATTGAACAAAGGGCTAAGAGCCATTGAATTTGAACAGAGTCTTGTTTCTAGGTCTGACTTCTAGACATGGATTAGATGAGTCATTGAATTGTGAAAGGGTCTTGTTAGGTCTGGTTTTAGACATGGGGAGAGTGTTTTGAATTTGAAAGGTCTTTGTCTAGGTCTGATTCTTAGACCATGACTCTGACAGAGTCATTGAAAGGGTTGTCTAGGTAGGTCTGGTTTATCGACATAGCCTTTGACGGAGAGTTTGACAGTGGCTTGTCTAGGTCTGGTCAAGACTGATCTTGAGAGAGTCTTTGAAGGTGGCCTTGTCTAGGTCTGGTTTCAAGTCATGATTTGAAAGTGTCTGTCTTATCGGTCTGATCTAGATCATGATAAGTGTCTTTGAATTTGAAAGAGTCCTGTCTAGGTACTGGTTCTAGACATCGATTGAGAGTGTCTTTTGAAAGAGTCGTCTATGTCGATTATAGACAGATTTGGAACAAGTGAAAACTTGTCTAAGGTCTGATTCTAGACATGATTGAAAGTGTCTGTCTACGGTCTGATCTAGACATGTTCTTGAATGAGTCTTGTCTAGGTTGATTCTAGACCTGAAGTTAAAGTGTTGTCTAGGCTGACTCTAGAGCATGGTTTGAAAGTGCTGTCTAGGTCTGATTTTATGACATGAATTGAAAGCGTCTTGTCTTCGGACTTGATTTCTAGGACATGATTTTGAATGAGCTTTGAATTTGAAAGAGTTCTTGTCTAGGTCTTAGGTTCTAGACATGATTTAATGAGCCTTTGAAATTGACAAAGAGCTCTTGCTTAGCGTCTGGTTCTAGACATGAATTTGAAAGCGTTTTGAATTTGAAAGAGTCTGGTTACTTGGTCTGGTTTTAGACCATCATCTTGAGAGCTGTCTTTGAATTGAAAGGGTCTTGCTAGGTCCTGGTTTTAGATCTGAAATGGACGATACTAGAGTCTAATCCTAGCTACCCAAGCTGCCAATTTGAATAGAGTGTACATTGAAGAGTGAACTTAGAGAAAGGTGTAATGTGGGACCGTTGAGACTATATGGGTCTGCCTCGGACCGTGACTTGAACTTAACATTGGCGAGACAGTGACTTTGAGCTTGGAAGACGACAGGGTGCAAAAGTGAGTTTCAGGATTTCCACTTGTAGCAAAGACTTGAACACCGTATATGGCTTAGGAGACGAGAAGTCCCCCACTTGGAATTAAGGAAGCGGATGACACGAGCCCCAGCGAGTACTCTTGAGACAACGTGGTTTTCACGGAAGGTGGATAGATCCGTATGGATGAGTCCCACAAGATGTACTAATCAAAAGGCTAGGTGGCTTTACTTCATTTGGGATTGAGTCAATCGAGTCTTGAAGGTGCATCCAAAGAAAGGTATGGTTCGAGAATAAAAAAGGGTCAATTGTGCTAGGGTCAAAGATGTGCTAGATGCGAGGGATTGGCTAATGATTAGGTTCAAGCATGAGCTCTAATGTCAGGTTAGACTGGGCAAAACCATTATCAAATTATTAGCAAGTCAAAGCACTCAAAGGCCTCAAACGATTTAATGGTTAATGCTGAGCGGTCGACCTGAGAGAGGCTTCCTACGCTATCCTTATCGGATCAGACCACGTAGTTCTAATGATGATTTGGAATGCTCGTTGAGGAGGGCTTTTGTGTTGTAGCTATGTGAGGCTGTGGTTTGAGGTTAAAAGGCTTGATGTTTATGCAAGTGACCACGGCGCGCAGTGTGCTTTTTAGACTCTTCGCCTTTTATTTAATTGGGCTTTGACTTTGGATTGATTAGTATTTTTGAATTGATTTGCATTTGAACTTGGATTTTTGTTCTCTCTCTTTTTTCTTTTTTCTTCTTTGCCCATGTACTTTTTCTTTTTTTCTTTTGCACGTGTCTATTCCTCGCATACGTTGGTCAAGGGTTAGGTCGAGTTGGTGATGAAAGAAAGATAGCTAAATGAATAGTGTTGTGGCTCAAAAGGTCAAGGGATTTTGATTTGATCTGACAAAGGGAAAGGAAGGGAGGGGTCATTTTTGTGGAAGCTGTGAAAGAAGGCCTTTCATGTGGGATTGTTAAATTAAATAATCTAATCAGCCATTACGATTAAACAATGGGCCAACAGAGTGTTGAGACTCTGCATAGAAATTAGAAACTAATATTGCGAAACACAATGAATCATTTATGATGAAAGAAACGTGAACCCATACATGTTATTTCTAAAGCTAACATAGACTCAAAAGACAGTGAATTGAAAAGAAAATTCTAGGCATCGGGACTGATGACCAACTCTAAAAAGGCCAGGATCATTACTCCACGCTTGGGGTACATGAGGCTTGATGGTAGTGGTGTGATGTTTTTCCAGTTGGGCCAAGAAGTAAGGAATTAGGCCTTTCTGGGATGATGGAGGGTACGCAGACATGAGGCCTTTTGGAAGGTAGGCATTGTTCTTCCCTTCTGCTCTTTGGGGCCCAGAGACAGTGCGAGTCTTTGCTATCCTTGCTGCATCAAGAAATTACACTTTAGAACCGGAACAAAAGATTGGTCTACTTGAACTCTGTAAGACAACCAACTCAGTCTTGAGGTTCTGGGCTTAAGGAATGACTCGAAAGTAGACTTAAATGGACTAGACCTACATTTGATTTAAGTGCTAGATCTCGAGAAAGATCAACTAAGATGGGCCTATTTAAATTAGGACCTCTTTAGACTAAAAACGAGCCACTTTGAAATGAATGGGCCTAGCATTGATCATTCTAGGGTTAGTATATGAATGATACCTAGGTATCAGTTTACAGGTTCTTAGATTGAAGTTGAAAGTGAACTCTATTCAGATTCAAGACTCCTTTGGGTGAAATTGAATTGAGCCTAATCAGATTAGGTCCTTGGAATGGATATGACCTAATTAGATTAAGGTCTTTTGAAATTGGAATTGAATTGAAGACTAAATTTAGGTTTAAGGTTCAAAAGGCGAATCTAGCTCAGACTTTAAGATTCTTGGATTGGAATCCGCCCTAAGTTCAGATCCTAGGTCGATGGAGTGTGAAAGTGCATTTTTTGAAATGGGCTAATGAATGTAAACTTCATGTTTGAACCAATGGCATTAGGACTGGGCTTAGTTAAGAATTGGACTGAAACAAAGAGTCACAAGTTAAACAAGCCACATTGATTGAAACACAAAACGCAAATTATCCTAAGGTAGGACTCTAAGTAACTATAGTCGGCTGGCTTAAGTTCGATAGTGTACCATGCTGAGAGAGAGCTGGGTTCCAATTTCACCACTCCAACATTGGTGATGTTATGGCGATACCCTTATAACACGCATTCTTAACACGTGCATGCGGCAATGGCGGGATAGGACTTCTACCCTTAGCCATGTGATAAAAATAACACATGCAACCAAGGTAAAATCCCCCCTAAGTGATCTCGAGCATGATGAACATGCCATATTGAGACCAGGTGTCTAAGACCATGAACCTATTGCGAAGGGTCACAAGCAACATTCCAATTTGATTATGAATATGAGAACTTACGAGACTTTCAAGTCTGTCCACTCACAACAAATGGTGGATTATCCCAGTGAAGTCGCCAAAAATGTAGGGCCTTCGCCCCGTAGGAGGGCGTGACTCAGTTCAGTGTCATGGAGTTTGAGCCATGGAATCCGATGTGAAATGCGGGGTTGGGAGTGTGTGTCGCATTGAGGGGTATCGCCACCGTGCTATATAGGTTATTCACGGAACGCCGAACACTTGGTGAAATTAAGCCCACGTCAATCAAGTAACAGTGTGGGTTCGGGGCATGGCGAATAATCTGTAAAATTCGCCGCATGTAGCGGCTCTACTCGTTCATTGTAGTCTCCATAAATCAGTACAAATGACATTCCAAGAAAACTTAATTGAATTGATCTTGAAAGTAACTAATTACCAGGTGAGGTTGCTATTTGTACAAACAAAGACTCCTATACATGGACAGGCGATACTTGATTGTTGTCAATGTTAATAAGGTGTAGAAAACCCGGCGTCCATGATTAATCCTGACCTTTAATGTGGCAAATGTTAATCCGGCTGTTTACAATATATACATGTGATCAGAAGATATATTACAGAGAAAAAAGTAGTAACATGATAATATGTAATGGTCTCTACCTTGTCCACTGCAACAATCAAATTTGTTAGACAACAAAATCAAGGAATCGCCCTTTCGATTGAATTGCTAATTGAGACAAACAAACGGTTAGTATGAATATAATACTGTTACATAATGAATGTGACAGATGATGACAATAACAAAAACCATGGAAAAGAAAGATTTTAAGAAAGTCTTACATCTTTACATGAACGATAAAAATGAGTTAATCTCATTTTTTAATTGAATTAAAAACTCATAACACATGGTTATGCAAATTAAGAGAGCAACAGGAATTAAAAGAGTGAAAGAGAGGTTTTTGGTGAGTAATCTCAGATTTATACCTTATTTTCGTTGTTGATTCGAAAGAATCAGATGCTTGAATTAAAAACGATGTGTTTGAATATTTGTGAGAGAGAATAGATGTCGTTCGTGACTTGTGCTCTGTGAAGTGGTCTCGAGTGTGTCAAGTGTGAAAGCTGTCCCGGACTGAGCAGGGCAAGGGAGTATTTACTGCAGAGGCAAAACGAGTACAAAAATGCGATATACGCTCAGGATGAGAACGTCATATCACGCTCATGGGGAAAGCGTTATACGCTCAACTCAGCGTATATAGCTTTGCTCACTTCCATACATTTTGGCAAGAGTCGGTATGGAAGGTTGAGCGTATATACGCAGCATGTGGAGCTATAATACGCTCCTGGTCGAGCGATACTACGCTCATCATCGCGTATTACGCTCAATGATCTGTATATACTTTCCAAACCCGAAATATTTCGATTTCCTCCGATTTTATTCGTGATTTCCTTGATTCCGACGCACCTAGACACCTTGCTCTCCCAAGCCAAGGATTCTCAGGATGTTCTAGAAGGTTCTTACGTATTTGGAGTATTTTCTAATATTCACAGATTTTCTGCGTATTCTGCGTAGTTAAACATTGCAAATTCATAGTAAATCAAGAAAGAATCAGAAAAATAATTTAAAAAATATTGGCGGATTCAGAAAAATGTGCACGCACATGTGGAAACAAAAGCCGAGATCGCCAGGAATTTGTTGAAAACTTTGAAAAACCTTTGAGTTTATCGAGAAAACGCAAGAAAATATGTTGCTTGTAAGTGAACTTCGCTCAATAGTTCGAGTACGACCATCACGTTTCCAAACTTTCGTGAGTTCAAAGCATTTTTTGAGTCAACAAACGCAAGACCGGCAACATGTTTCATACGGATACCATTTGGGGAGACACAGATTTTCAGGTGTAGTATTTATAATACAACCTGCAAAACTGAGCGAAAACCCTCAGCCTTGAGCGTAATATACGCAGAATGGAGGCGTACTTACGTGACAGGAGGTATATAGACCATTGCAGCGTATATACGCAGCTCGCATGACCGTACCAGATTTCCAAAATAAACTTATGGAATGTAAACAAAACGCAGGTAATACGCACTCAGGAGCGTATTCGCAGAGGGCAGCGTATATACGCTCCTCATCACGTATATACGCTCTCAGCAGCGTATAACGCTACTATAAGCCACGTTTTGCCAACTTCGAATGCTTTTTACTCGATTTGCGGGTAATGTCTTGCCACTTTTTCAGCCGTATCGGCAAGATCGGGGGACGATCGTTGATTGGTCAATTGCATGATGCTTCACTACGCACTCAACCACGTAGATTGTCATTTGTCTTTGTTTGTTTTTTGGGAGGAAAGTCGGTGCTCCAATGCGAGCTATGAGTCGCATGCATACAACACAACACATACTACATGCATAACACGTAAACACATACTCACATACAAACACATACATGCATTCATACATAAGTCTCTATAGTAACAACACATGCATTCATAATTCATACATACTGATAATAAACCGTAGTTTCAAGGCTAGTTGTTCCTAATTTACTGAGGTCACCTCCAGTCCACTACCATCCTCCCGAGTTCAATGAAGCGATCACTGGGTCAATAATTCTGGAACATGATGAAACAGGCGTCGCCGCACTCGAGGAATGCATCATGGATGGGGGGGCCTGAATACGGAAGAGGTGAGACGCGAACTGTGATCCGCTGATAAGCAACTGAGTCGAGAACTGAGACAGAAAGAAGCTGAGGCACAGACTGCGGATTGTTGACCCCTTGAAATACAGAAGCAGATAAACATTTCAAACAAGCTAAAACATTGAAAACAAAGAACGCGCATCGCGGGTGAAGGATACATGCCCAATTGAGCTTGTGAGTCTATCATTCCTTTTCAAGGAATCAATCATCCTCAGCAGCGCTCCGATGTCGGTTAAACTGAAGGAATCACGAAGTGTTACTACAAGCAGAATGAAATCATAGAAAAACACTAATACTCACTCCTTCGAAGTCAGTGTGGCAAGAATGGGTAGCATGCAGCTCTCTCCAGGGCCTTCATCCAGGCTCTCTGTGGACCCGATCGCCTATCCATATACTTATGTATGGATCAGCGAAAGGAACAACTCCATGCAAATCAGCTAATCAAAACGAGAAAGCTTGATTAAAAAATGGCATCGCAACAAACTAAGTCAACAAGAAGTGCAAGTAACTGGGGCAGGAATGAACTTGACAGGCAGAGACCCAGGCGAGGGATCAACAACCTCACTATAAGCACACCCAGTAAGCTAAGAAGTGTGATCACCGGCTCGAAAGAGCAGTTTCCGAGTGGCGAGGCAGTTTGTATGCATTCATCATTACGGAGGATCTGCAGGGACCACAAAGGAAATATCCCGATTCATACTGCTCACATCACGCTTACAGGTAGAAAACCGTGGTAGTAGGCGTTTTGAACACCCGCGAGTCCCCGGTCATGGAAAGGCTAAGGCAGCACCTGAGATCAACTCGGCAAAAGGAGAAAAGTGCAAGCCTTGATTAAAAGAGCATGGGAATGCACACAATAGGAAAGTGAAAAGGAAGAAACCAAGGGAAGACGATTACCCGTGAGCTTCATACGTGATCTTCTTACGAGTGCTCTATCAGGAGCATCTGGGGTCTCAAAGGTCTGACGCCCGCCCACACATAGCACAGGATACTGTGGAGCCAAGAGCGCTGGGGGGGCTAGAGGGCGAAGATAAGAATTAGCCAGAGCTGCAAAAACATCACAAGTAAGCAACACGTTAGTGAAAGAAAAGACAAGATACAAAGGGCAACTAGTACCTCGTCACGTCGCACGGGCCTCTATAAGCCACCTTCCACCACATCTATTGCGCAAGCTTTCTTCATGCTCGCAAGGCATCTGAGCATAACCAAACCGGCCGAGTCATAATTTTGACTTGGTCCAATCCTCAAATGATAGAAGGTAACCAATGCAACGGGGCCTCCAGCCGGCATCCTGGACCAAAAGCTGTTGATCATCAACAGCAGGATAATGCGAGCTGCTGGGATCTCAGTAACATATCCATCCATAACCCTCTAAGAGTACCCCAAGTTCAATCAGCTTTCTTCCTTCTTTCGGGAAAGGAAGCAAAAATGGGCCAAGCACTGAGAAGTTTTTCTGATAGTAGTCAGAGAAGGGTCAATGCACCAACAGGTTGCCGGTGAAAGTCCAGGCCTGTGCAGCATAGAAAAAGTCAAAGGGTGTGGATAGTCATTTCACCCCATGGGAAGTGAAAGTGTTGGTTCGGTCCCAGAACCACTCCAACAATGCAAGAACGAAAGGATGAGGAGCCGGTGGTCAGTCCATCTGCTTTAATGGTTTCTCACAATGCATGAAACCCAGTATGCTCCATGAGTCATGAATCTGGGGCGTCGTCGATGTGTCCGAGCAGGAAAAAGCTGGCCACCCCGTGAGAAATACCGTCATCTCGAGCTCATAATTCTGCCTGCAAAGCAAAACAAACTCAATAAATGCCAACCATGAGAAAGGAAGAAGAGAAAGGCATGATGCTTAAATCCTGAAAGAGGGCGAGACGATATTGGTTTTTCTATGGAAACCATACTGATCTGGGACCAGGATGGGCATTTCCCAGGATTCTTCCGACTAAACGGGTAGGAACGTCTCCTCCTCCTCTGGAATCTCCTCCATAGGTTCTGCCATTCTAAAACAGAATAAGAACAATAGGAAACAAACTTCGGCAGCATAACGGCTATGACAATGAAATACCGAACACTAGAAGTGTAATAGCCGCAGAAAAACAGCCAAAGTGATAACCAAGCCATACTACACAAATGGCATTGCGAAATAAGTTCTAAGGTCGTCTGTGTAGTGAAACCAAACCCTAATGAATAAGCAAAGCAATTTCACTTATAGGCATACATCTACGTGAATAGCTTTGGAATAAGTTTCGAAGTTGTCATTGTAGTGAATAGCAAAGCAATTTCAATTCCAAGGGATTACCATTACATATGGCTTTGAAATAATGTTTTAAAGCCATCGTGTGATAAAGCAAGTCATAATATCATCACTAAGAAATTCGGTGGGCTATGACATTATTTCCAATTCTTAAACAACAATTTTGAGTCAACACTCGTGAAAGGCACGGAAGAAGCCTCTTGTGGTCACTAAATTGGCTTCAACCAAGCTATGAATAAATTATAACAACGGTTAGGTTTAAAGCATGGAAATGCTGAATCGATTAAGAAGTTCAAAGTCTCATCAAGTGATAAGTCTTGAAATGTCTTGAAATAGCAAGTAATCATCAAGTATGAGCTTTTGGTGTTTTATTCAACCATACAAATTTAAAGTAGTTCAGCAATATTCAAGAAAATCACTCAAGAGGTTCACCACAAAAGAAGAATTCACGATTCAAAGATCCAAGCCAAACGCTAGCCAAATTACACAGTTACAATTCAAACAAAAGTTTGGCCAAAAATGGATAAAGAACTCGGCCAATTAGGAGGGTAATCGTTCGAGCACATATTATCAAGGTTTTCATCCTCAAATTCAAAGCAAAACAACACAAGCATAAGCATACACAATGCCAAACATTCAAGCACAAAATGAAGCAAATTCAGCAGTTGAGTCATGTAATAAAACCCCTAAAATTTGGAAAGAAATGAGACAAAAATTCAGAATTGAAGGGGATTATACTGAATTTGAGAGTGGAATCTTCAAAGGAAGGCTGCTAATTCGCTTTTTGGATTGAAAATTCAAGCAAGAATTGGGCAAGAACTTTGTGGGAGAAAGGGCAAGCAAAGGCTTCGAAAGTGCAGCAATATGGCGAAAGACAAACAATGAGAAGCGGAATAAAATCACCAAAAGCAGCGTATATACGCTGAAAGATCTGCGTAATACGCAGATATGAGCGTATATACGAGGTCCTTGAGGTATATACGCTAACTTGCTTTCCATCTTCAACCTTCTAGCTTGTTCGCGCATTATTTCGAATCATCCAAAGGTCGTTCAAAACTCCCCGGGAATAATAGGCACACTTTCAAAACCTTGCAAAATCTACACATTACCCTCTAAGCAGCAAAATTACCAAAATACCTAATTGAGTTAAAATCCAAGAAGTCTCAAGACATTAAGTCGACTTTCAAGCAACTCCAAAGCATACACCTTTCTCGGCGTTTTGGACTCTTCTCCGCGCCAAGAAGTTCACATATGCACATTCGGGTCTACGATTTCTCCCGCTACCGAATCCAGCACAAGCATCTTTCGGGTCTTATGGTTTCTCCCGTACTCACGAAATTCAACAAACAGTCATTTCGGGTCTTGGAATCTTTCCCCGCAACAGAAGTTCGTCACGCACTATTCTAGGTTTGGAAATTCCCCGTACACGAAGTTTCCGTCACCATCTCTCGGGTTTTGAATCGTCTCCCGCTCAAGAAGTTCGTCGCATTCTCGGGTTTGAATTTTCCCCGCACACAGAATATTCGCATACACACCATCAAACTCTCCCGAAAGCCAGTGCCGTAGGGAGAACCACCCGAGGATCCAGGCGCTTTACAAGGCATTAACACGCATGGGGCGCGGTAACAGAGGTAACTAACATTTGTTTTGCAGGTAAGCGTAAGGTAACTCAGGGTCCGCAGAAGCGTCTTTGAGGCTCCCGCCCAAATCGAATACTGTTTCCGTCTACGAACTATCCGTCTCTTCAGATAGTAAAGTGGGGGCTTCTGTAGACACTGAAGAATGTCTTCCCCAATAGTAATCCGTGATGAACATAGCCAGCGTATCGCGATTGTTTTGATCAGAAAAGATGCTTTGAATACAAAGTTGGAAATACGTGAGGTCGTATCGGAACTATTGAGTCAAAGGTCAAATCACAGGCAAAAAATATTCTCGATTTTTCGCAAAGGTTTTAAAAACAAGTTAACGCTGGCGATTCCTCTTTTGATGTTCATCATGTTTAGTCACTTTTTGATCCGCAGTTATTTTTTAATTTTTTCTGATTCTTAAAGATTTCTATGAATTCTTGCATACGTTTAAATACGCAGAACAGCAGAAAATTACCATGAATATTAAATAATAGCGGAATTTAGAAACGGTACTTTTCTTGCGAAAGGAGGCCGTCTACAAAGAATAATCCGTAATCTTTAGAAATTCGACGACAGTTGGCAAAGAATTGATTCCGCAATTGAAATATTCAGATTTTTTGGAAATTATATACGCAAATCGATGCGTATATACGCAGAAATGGCGAATATACGCTGATCAAGGCAGCGTATATTACGCACATAGCAGCGTATTACGCCAGCTTAAGCCATACTAGATTCAAAATCTGAGCAATTTGCAGCGTATTACGCTTACAGATGACGTATATTCAGGAGGCAGCCGTATATACGTCCTCCTGTGCGTAATATGCAGGGTTTTCACCTCGTTTTTGCCGTCGTGCTATAAATACTGCTTTGCTTGCATCGACACAGACACTTCATCAGAGACATACGTTATCTCTTCTCTCTCAAACTCTAACACATTACACATTCGTTTCAATTCAAAGCACATCGATTTTTTCGAATCAACAAGCGAAAACAAAGGTTGAATTCTTGAGATTACCACAACAAATTCTCTCTCAGACTTTCTCTTTAATTTGATTAACCTATTGTAGAGTTTACATGTAATTCAAAACAATGTAAACCCGACTTTGAACATTCACATGTAAAAGTAGTTCCAAGAGTTTTCCTGTTTTCTTCTTTGTTTTGTTTTCGTTCTTTTGATTTCGCTTCACTCATTTATTTCATGTCAATACTAACGATTTCTTATGCTTTATAGTGAATTCAGCGAAAGATTCATTGCGCTTGTGTTTTATCATGACTAAACAATTGTTTTCCTTTGTCTCATATTAGCCGACTTCAAGGCACAAGGATTCGTTCGTTTAACAACTAACCTTGTTATTGCAGATTATGGGTAAGATAGTTTGCATATTTTGAAGTTTCATATACTTCAGATTACTTCTCATATTTGTCATTGTTTATAACTTTGTATTAATTTTGCTACAAACACGAGAAATTATGTGACTCACTTAAATCATGATTAATCTATTGGACAACCTTTTTTAAGCACGCGCTTTAAATTGATTAATAAAGTGGGTCACATTTCTTAGGTTTAAGGTAGTTTCTTGTGCATAATAGAAACATACTTTCAAGAAAATCTTTAGGATAACGTTACGTTTAAGGTGCAAAACGTAGTATGTGCATATAATGTGATGAATGGAATGCAATGAGACGAGTAAGAGGCTCTACATACTGGGCGAATCTGGTCACAGATCTGATTAGTACCATGTCCCGGAACCACGACGGTTTACTGGATTCAGAACGTGGGGCCATTTAATTTGGCAACAACGTTTCGGGAGTCCGGATACCTTTATTAGGCACGGTGGCGACTCCCCTTACTCGACAACACTACCCCAACGCACTCACGTGCGGGTTCCGTGGCTCAAGCCCACGCACAAGCACCTCGATGTAGTACCAAGCCGCGCGCCCGCTATACGCTGAGGGCGCGGCCCACGTCCTACAGGACTGCAWTGAGCATTTAAATAAGGTTAAAGGCAGGCTTGAAAGGTAAGTTCTGCAGAGTTGTTATATGGGCCTGGTTTACTCTATCTAGTTGTAGAGGAATGCAGAAGTATGGGGCAAACCTGTTTCTAGTCTTGTTATAGTGATGCAGTAGATGCTGGCAGATGTGTATAGAAGAATTTATGCTATTATGCCTGTTAAAACTAATCATAGGAAACAAGAATGGCTTCGATGCATACTATGTAATTTGGGTCTTGTTTTTGTTGTTTGTTCTTGTTTGATGGTTGCCTGATGTTGGTTGTTTTCTGCCTTACAGTAAGGAGTGTGGCTCTTTCGAGCTTGGTTAATTTTTTACTTTTTCAAAAAAAAAATTCTCTGTTTTCATAATTGAAAATTAGTTTTAAAAGAAAGGTTGAATATGTGAATTAGTTCTATACAATGCCTAATGAAATGGATACAAATTGGATGAGGATGTGAAGGTGCATTAGCCAYTGTTGTCAATGTGATATCGTAAATGAAGTTCTAACCTTCAGTTTTCTCTGCTGTTTTGTAAGACCAACAACAAATATGCTCAATATTATGTTTTGGTACAAATTGAATTTTACGGAGTCTAAAATATTGAAGCTCCAATACTAATAGGAGCRGAGTAGAGAACCATGTGCATTTTTTCTATCACACTCTTTTCAGTTGAAGTCATTCATTTAGACACAACTACCAGCTTTCAATAATGTAAAATCTATAATGCACAGATGGCATAGTGATTTTAAAGCAAACTTCATATGATAGTAAAGGGGAAACCTGACAAGAAAAGAAGTTTTTAACTTTTCAATAATGATAAATTTCTAGGAAACTGTAGTAGAGAACCTATATGAACAAAAAAGCTAGTGACAGGTATCACAATGACCGATAATGAAAAACCATAGAGTCCCCTAATAGTTGCAATTTCCGAAAAAACATCACAAGGTGACTGTCCAAAATAATTTGTTATATCCTCTGGTTATAAATAGTCATTTCAAATCAATTGAAAAACATACCAACAAAGTACAACATGACCAGAAAGAAAGGGTATAGAAATTCAGCAGCATAATTGTTCAGTAGACTTTTTATTTTCGAAAAGAAAGAAGTCTGCTATTTTGAAACAAAAAAGAAGACTCTACATTACCTTAACAAAGATATAAATGCTATCAGATATTTAGATCGCAAATAAATCATTGTGTTAGTTAGTTTCAAAACATGATCTGTAATCCCCCGTAAATTTCGGATATTTATAATTATATTTTCTTACAAATATAAAACAATTATTGCACAAAACGATGCAATTTATTTAAATCCTATTTAATTTTTATTATCTTCGCTTAAGATATATTTTATAAATTTATTTTTAGTTTGTTTTATTTAATTTTATCCAAAAAAAAGAAAAAAATAAAAGATATTCAAATCCATCTAAATAAAACCTAATTTAATTAAAAGGGTTTTATCCTTCCTTCACCACTATTCACGCCACCTTCCATTCAGCCTTTCAAAAGAAAAAAAGGGAGAGAGAGGAAGCCGAGACAAAGACACGATAGAGAGAGAGAGGGAGCTGTTGTAGTGGTGGTGCTGCTGCCTGTGAGGGCTCGTCGGAGCCGCTGCTGTGTCGTTGCTGCCGCTGCTGTACTGGTGGTTGCTGYCGTGCTGTTGTTGTCGCTGCAGTGTGGTTGCTGCGCTGTGCGTTGGTCGCTGCTGCTGCCGCCACTCCTGACCGCCGCCCTCGATTGTCGGTCCTCCCTCTTCCCCTTTCTCCTCTTGCCTTATTCTTCCTTTCCTCATGTTTTAGTTCTTGTTTTTAATCTGATTAAATCTCGAATGTTTTACAATCTAATTGTTTGTATTATGGTTTTGGGCCTAATTTTCTATGAATTGTTAGTGCAATTAGTTGGTGTTGATAATTTCAATCAAAGTAAAAATTTTCAGATTTATTAAACTACAAAATTAAGGCTTTTAATTGGGGTTTGTGATGTTTTAAGGGCTAAGGATTGATGAATACTTGTTATTGCGGATTTATAATATATGTTAAAGTGAAAAGTTTATTTTTAGGGTTATTTATAAATTTTCAATTTATGAAACAAGATTTTGAGGTTTTGATGATTTTAATTATGTTTTTGTAAGAATTAAATTAAGCTTTATGAACTAATATATTAGTTACAGAGCCTTCAATATTCTCTTCTCGCGCAATATATATAGAGATATATATATAGACATTTTTATTAAGTGCTCTCCTTTCGTTGAAGCTTCTCATTTGCGCTCATATATGGACTGGCGCTTGTATAGCTTTGAATATGGGTGCGACTTATTCTATGTGTTCACGCTCTGCTCTCTCGCCTTTTTTCAAGTTTTTTAAGGTTTTTGTGAAGGGAATTTTCAGAATGTATTTTACGAATTAAAGTTATCGAAAGTTCCTTAGTGTAGAAGCATAGATTTTCATGATTATTAAAACAAGAATCTAATAGTAAGTATATCTTACTATTAAATTGAGGGTTTTGTGATGTTATAAAAACATTGTAATCGACATAGGTTTTTCGAGGTTTGTATAAGCGTCTCTCGAGTATTGCTTGTAAATTACGTTGCAAGGTATTGATTCAAGTTTTAGATAATAGAAGGAGGAGACTTCGTAGAGGTCGATCTGATATTGATTGACTTTTATTTAATTTTGCTAGATACGTATTACTTGCGAATCCTTGAGTAGTTATGTATTGTTATCCTTGAGTTATGTTGTTTCCTTGGATATGTTGGGAGTACACAAATAACGTCATCTATTTGTGGTTTGAGAATCATATTGTTGAACGGTGGAATATATTGAGGAATGTTTTGTTCATGGGTTTGATAGAGGTATTGCCTATAATAAGTTTAGGTTCTCGTCTGATTGATGGTTAATGTGGAGTAAGTATAATGTTCATGATGTTGTTCTAAATGTAAAGATGATTAAGTGGGGTCAGTTATAACTTTCTTCATGAAGGTTTGTTTATAATATAGGATAGAATTAAGTGGGGTCAGTGTAACTAGCCCAGAGGTATTTTATTACTCGTCATTGATATGATGTGTGATCGCAGAAAGAGGAAGATATTCAAGTCTAAGACGGGGTTAGTTGGCTTGTCCAAAGATTTATTTATTAAAGGAATCAGTTAGTGTTGAACAAGAGTTTGCGATGTGAATGGGGGTCTGTGTTTGTGAGTTTCATGTGAAGTTCCTATAATTAACTGTTTAATAAATTATCGAGATGAGCAGATAAAACTCTGGAAAATAGGCACGTTATGAAGATATGAGACAATCATCAGGAGTTGGGTGCGATTATACGTTCTACAGAGGTTCTTAGCACGCGTCTCTTTAAATTTATTTTCAAACGGATTTTATCACAAATGAGTAGTTTGAGATCTCATCTAACTATTCTTGGTGACGGAGTACGCGCCGTTCGCCACTGGTTTAATTGAACTTTTGATGCTTCGACGGGGAGGCATGGGGGATGAACTATTCACCTTTGTGTCTGGTTCGAATTTTGGCACTTGTGTGTTGGATTGAATTGTGGCACCTTGTGTGTTGGTTGAATGTGGCTTTCGTGTGTCTGGGATTGACAACCTGTCTATTGCTCATTATATAGAAATGTAAATAATATATTGAGTCATTTTATGGAGGTCGAGTAGCTAATCTGCATGGTACACTCTAGGTTCAACAAGAAGTAGTTGATCGATGTTTGGATTGTAATGTTTTGGGAGCAGCTGTATGTAATATTTTAGTTGATGGTTTTGATTTATGAGTCTGGATCAGATTAGTATATATGTAATATGTTGTTAAGTGGTCTATGAAACCACAGTTGGGTTTTCTTTGTTTCTAAGCAGGTGTCGTATTCGGTATGTCCAGTTTTCTTTAGGGGAGATGCTAGTCCGTTTTGTTTTCTGATTTTCGTAATTTGTATGTACTCGCTTTGCTGATTGTGTGTTTGTTGTTTGTTATGTTGTTCCGTCACATCATTTCTTTTCTTGGTGACCTGTGTGATCCTTATTTATTTGGAATTTTTCTTTTTATAATTTGGGGGCAGACTTTATTGACAGGGATTTAGCCAATCAGCATGATAGCCTCTTGGGATGGTTCGGGTTATGAGTGAAGATTCCGATGTACTTAAATAATTTGTTCATGCATCATGAACCTTTCAGAACGTTTTTCTATAACGTGTTATTATGTTTGAAAAAAAATTATACCGTTATTTGCGAATAAGGGCTTTGATGGTTCCAACTTGTCAAATGAGTTTTTATATTTCAGATTTTAACACTTTGGTTTGAACTATTTCTACCTTTGATTTCCGCTGCAAGTTATTATTTTAGCCAAAACGTTTTAACACGTGGCGGTGACATGCCAATGATTCTCCGTATTTTCATTTAATATTCGATAGGTAAAATGGAGAATTATTGGGGTGTTACAAAGTGGTATCAGTTTAAAAGCCGGAAAATTTTCCTTTCAATTCTTTTACAAATTCCGTTTTATTTCAAATATTTTCTTCTTGAAAAACAACAAAATAGTATTTTACACAACAATATTATAGGATTTCTTCCTTTCTTCAACAAATTCGGTGAGATTTGGGTAGTTTAGGAAGGGAACGTTTCTGTGTTTCATTTCACACTTTTTGTGCTTGTTGGAATAATTGTTCTATGTTAAATACATGTTTGTATGGTACATCAGTTTCGTGTCTTGTTTCTTTTAAAGTTGACAACCACTCAATTACAATTTTCCTTTTACCARAATTTTTGTTAACCTAATTTTCGAGTTCCGAGGACGTAACTCTCTTTTAAGGGGAGTATGATGTGCTAAAATTTTTAAAAAACAAACCACTTATTTCGCGAAATAATTTTTGCTACAAAATAAAACCTTTTGATTATTCAAGATTATAAACCAAAATTTTCATGTCAGTGTTCTTGCAAAGTCTTTTATATAATTCAAATTAAAAAATAGAGTTTTACGTAGATAATTCTCGTTCTTACATGTTGTTTTGTTTCCTTTAAAACAAAATAACAATAAAAACAAAATAACAATAAAAAAAATAAAATTTCATTTGATTTAATTATGTTTTGGTTTACATTATTGTAGTATTTTGCCTACGCTCGCGTTATTTTAGTAGAGGGAAGTTAATTACACGTCAGGTATGTCCACACAAGAAATAAAAAAAACCGAAGGACGATGTCATAGAAACGATGGACAACATTTTATTTTCTCTCCCGAATCCACCGGAAGAGTTTCAACGCTATATACGAGAGTATAAAGCAGCGCAAGATAAGGAAGAWAAAATTAAAATTTTCCAAAGAATTTTGGATGACACCRCGTCAAGTGATTCTTCGAAAAGAGAAGAGGACGACGTCAATGAGGTAGTCGACGAAATTGTCAACTTAACTGCAGGAAAAAGGAGCACTCGGAATCCGAATCCACTCTATAGGGATGTCACCATCGAAGACTCGGACAATGAGAACGATCCTGACTTTGATGAAGAACGTTACGATGAGAAAACGGATAGACTTTCTAATGTCATTCCCTAGTATCTTATGAATTTCCAGAGATCGCTAGAACATTCCTCGCCTTGGTAGTATAAATGGTTGATTTTAGGGTTATAATAAATAACAATGCTACGATACTTTATCTCTCATTTTACATTCTATTTTACCTTATTTTTCGTTTGAAACAAAGAAAGGATAACACGTTTTACTAAAGTTATTAACATGGTATTTTTCGTTTTTAGATATTCTTTACTCATTTATCATTGATAACAATTTATGAATAAATATAATCTTGCACGCCTAGCTTTTATTCTAATTTTCTTTTATCCTATTGACAACTATTTTGGATATTTCATTAAAACTTCTATATTACCTTATATGATTTTGTTATCAACGTAGACACCTAAAAATTTCCCAATATGAAAGTAATCCGTGATGAAACGTCACCGCGTCTCGGATTCGATCTCGTCTAACAGAAAAGATGCCTTTGAACTCGCCACAAAAGTTGGAAATACGTGAAATGTCATACTCGACTATTACTGAGTCAATAGGTTCAATAGAGGCAAAAATATTTTCTTCGGTTTTCTCCGATAATCTCAAAGGTTTCAACAAGTTACGCTGGCGATTCTCATGCTTTTTGTTTTTCAATCATGTTCCGTCAATAATTTTTCTGAATCCGCCAGTGTATTTTTATTATTTTTCTGATTTTTTCTATGATTTTCCTATGAATTATGCAATGTTTAAATACGGCAGAATACTCAGAAAATACATGAATATTAGAAAAAATACGCGGAATGTTCTAGAATCCTCTAGAAATATACTTTCTTGCGAATATGGAGGCGTACTAGATAATACCGAATATTGAAAATACGAGAGGAACATAGATGGCAAAAGATATTCCGGAATTAAAAATATTTCAGATTTTTGGAAAAATATGAATGGCGCGAGTAAGCCTGCGTATTAACGCTCTCTAGGAGGCGTATATATAACGGCATGGAAGTACTGAGGAGCGTAATATACGCTCGGTGAGTCTGGCGTATAGTACGCTGCCGTATAATTGAAGGTATATACGCAAGCTCACCACGCGTATATAACGCTCAGGATTATTACTCGCACTCCGCGCCTATAACATACACTTGCTCCGACGATTGCTTGACAACACGGGATCTTTTTCAACACAACGAGTTATTTAAAGATGTTAGTAAAACATTTCTGATCATCGTCTTTCTGTCTCTCTCTGTCCTACCTAACTTTGCTGTATTCTCTCTCTCACTCATTCTCAAAACACACATAAACACATTAGTTCCTTGAGTTCTAAGCCAATCGATTTTCTGTTCAATTCAACAAGCGAAATCAGGGTTAATATGGTAGATTAACTTCACCTAAAAACATATCTTTTTATAGATCTTCCTACTTGGTTAGGTTGCCTTATTGTCACTTTTAATTTGACTAATTCTTTATGGCGAGTTTCAATAAGAGATCAGAACAACACAGTTGTAGAAACTCACTTTTTAGATTGATATCATTGTAAATAAGTAGGGTTAAAATGGTTAGCTTTCGTTAATTTCATTGTAATCCATATTATTTCATATGATATGGTATTAATTGTTAGCTAGGTCTATATACATTCGTTTGTGTTTTGTATAGCCATCTTCCAACGAATCGTTTTCATTCGATTAATCGTTTTTATCGATTTAAACTAACAATAATTTGATTGCAGTGACAAGGTGAGGATGCGTACATATCATTATAATATTGGTTTATCATATTTATTTGTTTTTCTCATGGTGATTATCCGTATATATATATATCTATCACACTTGTATATATTGCTTAACAAGACCGGAATTCAATGTCAACACTTAAGTCAGATAATCATGGAAGACGAGGACTGGTTCTAAGCACATTTGTTATATTGACTAACAATGAAGGCATCGCCTTGTCCTTATAGAAAGTCATTGATTTGTCATAATATGCAACCCACTAATAATATTAGTTAGTTGCGCGTTTCTAAGGATCATATTCATAGGCTTTTGAATTCGATTGTTATGATTTATGGAACTACAAGAACGAGATAGAGGGCTACATGCGGGCGGAATTGGGTTACTGATTCAATTCGTACATGTCCGAGACCACAACTTTGGTTACTGGACTAATTTGTGGGGCCACTAGTTGGCACCATGTTATACTGGCGTGCGTCCGTGAATAACCTATATGGCATTGGTGGGATCCCTCAGATTTAGACAACACTTTCAACGCCAAGGCTCAACTGCGTCAGCATGCGTGATTCATGGCTAATTTTCCAGAACTGAGAGCTAAAGTCAACGCCCCACTAGGACGAGGGCCGAAGCCCTATAAGTTTTTTGGCGCTACAGGGACCTCTGGGATAATCGACCATTTGGTGAGTGGACAGACTTGAAAGTCTCGTAGTTCCATATTTATAATTAATTGAATTTTGCTTGTGACCTCGATAGGGTCATGTCTTAGGCACCTTGGTCTCATATATGAGGCATGTTCTATGCTCGAGACTCACTATAAGGGGGGATTATACTTGGTTGCAATGTGGTTTAATTGATGCAACATGGCTAAGGTAAAGTCCTATCCCGCCCATGCCGTGATATGCCGTGTTATTGATCAGTGTATAAGGTGGTATCTTCGGCATATCACCAATGTTTGTGGTGTTGACTTGGACCAGCTCCTACTCTTAGGCCATGGTACTATTTCTACGGAACATGTACCAAGCCCGACATAAAGACTTCACCTTCAGTTCCTCAGACACTTGATCTCTAAGTATAATACTTGGAAATTTTTGTTATCAATCAACCTGTGCTTGTTAACATTGTGGCCTCTTCATCTTCAGCTCACCAACCCCAGCTCCTCCTGCAATCTCATAGAGTTCAAGACCATCGAGTTCGAATGTAATTCATTACGCACCCATTCAAAGTTCAAATATTATCAATAACCATTCCAGACTAAAAAGTCTGACTTAGGTTTCGATTCCAATCCAAGAATCTACATATCTGCTTAGATAAGAACCTTTTTGAACCTTAAAACCTAAATTAGGTTCAATCAAGTCTATAATCATCAAGGCCCTAACCTTAAATTTAAATTAGGTTCAACACATAGCAGCCTTAGAATTCTGAATTTAGGTTACGCATCAACTTCAAACTAAGAACCTTAAAACTAACTAGGTTCGATATGATTACAAACCCTATGAGAACCTTTGATCAGGCTAGGGCCAATTCAATCTCAATGTGGCTCGAGGTCTAAGAGGTCTAATATACTGAAAATACGGTTACCATCTAGTTGATCTTTCTCGAGTCTTAGCACTTAAATCAGATTAGGTCAGCCATCAAAGTCCATTCCCTTTCCAATAAGTATCAACAGTTTCAAAATAAACTCTTGACAAAACTTTATTCCATTTCAAAACCGTGTCTGGTCTCCTATAGTTGGATGGTTTTTTAGTCACGATCTGTTTTTCCCGAAAGGGTGGCTAAAAGCAGAACACCAAAAGCAGTAAGAGCGCATCTACCTACAAAGAGTTAAAAAGGCCCATGTCTCTTGTCCTTTCCTACATATTCACCCAAAAAAAATAACATAATTCCTATATCCTACTTAGGCCCAATCTAGAAAATAATCAAACACCATCTACATAAGCCTCATGAGTACCCAAGGCGTGGGTCATCGATCTGCGGCGGCTTTCTAGTGAGTCATAGAGCCCAGGTCCAGCTTATCTTTCAGTTCTGTCCCTTGAAGTCTATGTTGTCTCTCCTATACATAACTGTTTTTTTTCATTCATTCAATAAGAGATTCATGTTGTTTTTGGGCTAATAATTATTCTCATTCTATGCAAGTTCAATTCATTTGGCCAAATGGTTTAATTATGAAAATCGAACAATGAGGAGGTCCTCTTCACGCTTCCACAAATGATCCCCTCTTTCCATTCTTTACATTTCATCAAACTCCTTGTAACTTTGAGCCCAAACTATCATTTTGCTCCTATCTTCTTTTATACCCAATTACTAACCTTTGGACAAACGGTGCGTAGAAAGCACTGCAAAGAAAGACAAAAAGAAGGAGTAATAAATGGCAAAAAGAAAAAAAAGCAAAAAATAAAGTTCATGCCAGTTATAAAAATCATCAAAATTGAACCAAAAGCTCAAAGCAGATCAAATAAAAAGCAAGAGTCCAAAAGCACACTTGGACCGTGGGTCCATTCATGGTCATAGCCCTCAATCCCTAACCCACAGCCACATTACAACCGATAAAAAGCCCTCTCACACGAGGTGTCCAATACTCAGAACTATACGGTGGTCTGATCTCCGAAGTTGCGTAGGAAGCTCCTCTGACGGTTCGATTTTTTTTATCTTAGACTCCTGGATTAACATTAAATCGTTGAGGCCTTTTGAGTGCTTTGACTGCTGAGGGAAATTTGGATAATGTTTTGGCTATCTAGAACGGCAAGACTCATACTTGAATCTTACATCATTACAACCCACCTCCGGTGTTGCATTCTAAGCCACATCTTTGATCCTTAGCACAAATTTGACTCCTTTTTATCTTCTCGAACCATAGCCATTCTTTGGTCCTCAAGGACTCATTGACTTCAATCGCAAAGAGTAAGCCACTTGACTTTGGGGTTAGGAATCTGTTGGGGAACTCATCCCATACAATCTTCACTTCTCTATGTTGACTCTAGTCGTAAACTAAATGTCCAAGCCCTCGCTGGGGGTGTCTCACGCCTCCTATGGCCCCTTAATTTCCAGTTGGGGCTTCTTGTTCAAGGCCCTGTTGCGTGTTCAAGTCTATTGCTATCAAGTGGAATCATGAAATATTCGCTTATGGATTCTGTCATTTCCAATCAGTCACTGTCTCATATACCGGGATGTAAGTCAGTCGATGTCATTCAAGTTCAAATCAAGCTCGAGCAAGTCACTCCGAGTAATTGCAATATCTCGGTTCCATGTTCACTTCTCTAAGTCATTCAAGAACACACTGTTCTAATAGATGCGCTTCAAACTCAAGGCTCACTCAATAGTCTTGAACTCAGACCTGACAGCTCAGCTGTTGCATCAAGACTTCTATCAAATCATCTCTGAACCTCTCAGACCAGACAGACCCTTTCAAATTCAAGTGACCTCTTCGAACCATGTCTAACTGAAAACAGACCTAGACAAGACCCTTGAAATTCAATCGGACTCTCTCAAATCATGTTTAAACCACCTAACAAGACCTTTCAAATTCATGATCTCTCAAATCATGTCTTGACGCAGACTACGACAAGACTTTCAAATCAAAGGTCACTCAATCATTGTTTGAACCAGAACCTAGACAGGCCTTTCAAAGACTCTCTCAATATGTCTCTGAACCAGACCTTTATTGACCAAGGCCCTTTCAAAACTCTCCAAATCAATTCTAAACCAGACTATGACAAGGCCTTATCAAGACTCTCTCAAAATCATGTCTAAACCAGACCTAGACAAGGCCTTTCCAAAGACTGCTCTTCCTCAAATCATGTCTAAACCAACCTAGACAAGACCCTTCATCATGTCAGGCTTCCCAATCATGTCTCAAACCAGAACGAGGCCTTTCGAATCGAATAGGACTCACAATCAATGACTTGCTCTCCTCAATCATTCAAGTATACAGTCAACATTGCATGCAAATTCCTAGACATAAACGAACTATGTGTCACCAAGGTGTCCTTAATCTGATAG
>SNQN01002854.1:37694-57524 GCA_008642245.1 Bassia scoparia
CCTGTGATGATCCTTATTTCACTTGGAAATTATGGGGAGCAGACTTTTTACAGGATTTGCAATCAGATGACTAGCCTTGGATGGTTGGGCTGAGTGAGAGCCGATCGTACTTAAATAATTTGTTCATGCATCATGAACCTTTCAGAACGTTTTTCTATAACGAGTTATTATGTTTGAAAAGAAATTATACCGTTATTTGCGAATAAGGGCCTTGATGGTTCCAACTTGTCAAATGAGTTTTTATATTTCAGATTTTAACACTTTGGTTTGAACTATTTCTACCTTTGATTTCCGCTGCAAGTTATTATTTTARCCTAAACGTTTTAACACGTGGCGATGACATGCCAATGATTCTCCGTATTTTCATTTAATATTCCATAGGTAAAATGGAGAATTATTGGGGTGTTACATGATCTATAAGGGCACTTACATCACTAAGAAAGTGCACCATCGCCCTTAACTTCTCAGATTCTAGCGTTGTACATTTGTACTTCATAATGAGATACTAGTTATTGGAGACTAAATTAAAGTGAGTATATGGGATTTCTTTCATGTATTAAGTTATAACACTTATCCTTCATTCCTTCTACTCCGAAAACGGCAGTAATAGGTTACAAGTTAGTCATTTATCCATCCAAACCTCAAGAGTGCCAATATAAATTTCTTTTCTATGTAACAATCACAGATATGTATGTTACGCATTGGGGCTTTTGGCATCTTTAAGATTTATTGAACTTCTTGAGCTTGTGTAGAAGCTCTATAGACAACATAATCATGTAGGCAACGTTCACTGTGTATTAGGTCAGGAAAAATATTGAACTTGGTCCATTATCTAATGACTACTATGAGACATAAGCACCATTGAATGCCACAAATTTATTTTTCTTAATTTTATTTTCAATGTTATGTACTTATGTTTCAATTTCATTTTGTTTTTTTTGTGACACTTATTCGTGCAAGGTATTCTTTATCACTTGTTGAAGTTCACCTGGCACTAGGTCAGCTCTAAAGATTATAACYTGTCTTTTCTGTTAGTGGATGAAAGGGTGACCCATGACTTCACCAGAAAGTTTTCCATTACTCTGGTGTATGCTTGATTCATGCTCCGGCTTCATAGAATCATAACTGCATAATATGTATTATATCAACGGTATCTTCTTGGTTGTGTAAATGACATTTCTATCTGTACATTCTTGTGCAAGGAGATGGCGATAAAAAAATAGAATTGAAGCTTGGTTACTTGATGGAGCATGATGAAGATGTAATATCTCGCTTCAACTCTTTTTATAAGAACCCTGGCATGACTATAATGTTATATTCTCAGCTGATGAGCTGCTTCTTATAACTACTTAAAAAGTCTTGCTTATGTTAGGCCTATGTTAACTTGTGTAGGTTGGTGTAATTGTAGTTGGATTTGATCGATACTTCAATTACTACAAAGTCCAATAAGTTTATCTTGGTATAATAAACTTAATCTTCTTGAGTTTGCATTGTATCTGGAATTGTTTCATTCCAACAGCTCTCTTGGGCAATCCCTTAAAAAAGAAGGGAAGTTAAAGTGGTTGGAAGGTAGAAAATGGAGGGAAGGTAAGGAACGTCCACGATCAATGTCTTTCTTCCAGTAGTTGCTTGAAAAGACATTTGGGATTTGGAACAACTCTTGGTAACTCTAGTGTAATTTTATCATCTTATTTGCCTAAGAAGTAAAAATGAAGTAATTTAGACCATGTAACCAGCTGTCAAGTGATCAATGTTCTAACCAAAAACGACATTTACTCATCATTTCATCGTATGTTGCTGTGTATGTGAGACATAAAGGATTGAATTTTTTTCCATGAAATTGGCTGGAAACATCAACATAAATTTGATACTATTCCTGGTTTTTTTGAGAAACTTGGTTAGTTTGAACTCTGAAGTAGGGACTCTATTACCTAGAGTCTGGAGATAATGCTCCCAGCCTCTTCAATATTTGAACCTTCATCATGCTACTTCATGGAACTTGTGGAAGTGTTCAATTCTAGTTCCATTTTATTTTAATCATAGTTTATTTAGCTAATCATAATAACAGCTATTCCAAGGCTTACGTAGCCTTACATATTTATCTGGAACTGCTATAAAGTCCAAGTTGCATCTAGTCATTTCTAGCTTTATCAGCAATTGCTTCAATCTTGTAACTTCATATGCTTACAAAACAACGATGCGTCGATGCTATTTGGTAGCAAGACACTACTTCATATTTTGATATTTCGCTTTTTTTTTTTGTCTTCAAGTATGGAACACTATGTATCGGAAAATCCTGGGTGTCTCTTCATCGCCACAGAATCGTGATGTTTTTACTCATCTTACAGATGCTCAGGATGGGCAGGTATACCTTTTCCATCATTCATTAATACACACGTACATTCCACACAGCGCACACATTTTACTCCGAGAAATGAATTTAAGAATTCTGTGTTGTTATTACTTTTATTTCGACATAATTTTATTTAACATGCCTCCTATTTGCACAATTGATGATGTTTACTTATGTTAAAGCTTTTCTCCTTTCTTAACCTTTTATGTTCAGGTGGTGGTTCAAAGGTTGGCGCCCTTGTTGGATCTACTCAGCGAGAACCCCAAGTTGTGGAGAAGGCCTCTACTTTTATGATGGACTATGTTGCAAATGAGTATGGTGACCCACTCTGTCTTTTGTTTTGGCAGCCACTGTTCACGCAATTGTCATTTTCATCTTGCATCTATCCATGTAAAGATATTTCCAATGGAAAAAAAGGAAAAGTATATGAAATCCTTGATTTGAGAAAAAGCATAAGGGAAAAAGCTTCTAGCCATATGACCCATAATGTTGTTGAAGTGGAGAACTTAAAAGTAGAGTTATTAGAGGTAAAGAATCAAAACCAAGCCTTAGAGAACAAATTCGATGAAACAACTCAAACATTCAAGATCAATGCTTCTCAATTTGCTCGCTTTTTGAAAGAAGTGCGGAATGGAAATGTTTCGGCACAACTTTTAAATGATGCAGAATCGGCAATACACTTTGTCGATACTCATGTTTTTACGATTAAACTGTCCTTTTGCTACTCTCTACATATTGTTTTGGTTGTGTGATATACCTAAAGATTCATATGTTTTACTTATATATGAACTGATGACGCCATAGAGGACATGCATGCTAGTATTGCTAGTAAGGCCAATTTGTTCACAGTCGTAGCTAGCTATAACAATACTAATTAATGACTTTGTTTATGTGAGTGGTTCATTACTGTGTTGCCTACTAATATGCAGTAAGAATTAATTAAGTTTAGAATTAAGTGCTTATTTTTTACTTGTAATAAAAACAAGTTTAGCCATCTCCCATTTCATTTCACTCTTTATCCCTCTTCCTTTCTTGCTTATTTTTTACTGTGTTGACTGCCTATACCCCCCTGCCATGCTCTGTTTTTACCTCTTCTTTAAGTAATTTAACTGACAAAAGCATTTCTCACACCTCTCCTCTCTTCTCTTCTTTCTTCTTTTTCTCAAGTAATGTAAGATAAATCTCCCAAAATTACAGATTTTATTATTATTACTCTGATAATCTTCTCCCGACATTCACAAATCAAAATACTCCTTGTCCCTGTAGTTTATTTCGCTAAAGTTAAGAATAGTAAATGACTTGTTCGACATTTGTTTGTGTTTTGACATATTTTATTGTTGCTTTAATTTGTAGATTCCAAAGGTTTCAAGTGGCAACGACAAAGAGTATAAACTTCTCCATTCACATGATGAAGGATGTAATATTACAAGTTTATTCAACAACTAATGGATATAGATTGAGAGGGTCATTAATTATTAGTTAGTGTAGGGCTTCGCCCCGCCTTAGGCAGGGGCGTGGCCTCAGCTTCAGTGTCATGGAGTTGAGCCATGGAATCCGCATGTGAATGCGTTGGGGTGTGTCGTCGAATTGAGGGGATCGCCACCGTGCCTATATAGGTTATTCACGGACGCCCGAAACATTGGTGCCAAATTAATGGCCGCTGCTGCCCGCCAGCCACTCCCAATAAATGACCTGCCGCCCCTTCGCTGTGCCGCCCGCCTCGTATTGCTCAAGGGCCCATTTTCCCTCTTCCCCTATCTATTCCATATCCTTGCCTTATATCATCACATCTTCCGCTCATGTTTGTACATAGTTACTTGTTCAAATCTACTTTATAAATCTGCAAACCTTAAATCCTTCGACAATTGTTTTACAATCTTAATATGTTTCGATATTTATGGCTTCTTGGCCTGATTTTCTTCAATGAATTGGTTATCAGTGCAATTAGTTACAAAGAAGAAAGTTCTGTTGAAATTCAAAAAAATATTCAATCAAATGTCTACGTAAGTAAAAAATTATTCAGATTTGAAAAAAACTACTACATAACTGATAACCGCTCTTGTAATGAGAACATCACAACACAACAAAACACCAAAACACATTGTGATGTACATATAAAATTTTTGTTTAAGGGTAAGAGAACTTGACCCTAGCTACGGGTTGCCTACTTTACCCAGCACACCTTTTTTACTGGCCGACTTACACATAATATTGAGTATACAAAGCTGGAAAAGTTTACAATTTTTGGGTTTATTCTGTTTGTATTATAAATTTTCAGATTTAATGAAAACAAGGATTGAACAGAGGTGGTTTTTGATGATTTTCAATTTCATGTTTTTTTGTCAAGAATAAAGGTAAGTTTAGACATTTATGAACTATATAGTCTTGTTATACAAGCCAAACCTAAACTTCTCTTTTGCCACGATTATTGCAGATGAATTTTTTCCTGATTTTATAAATTATCTCTGAAGCTATTGGTATTGGACAATAATTGAACGTTTTCACGTTTGAACAATCAAATGGTAAATATATTGCATAAATCTCAACTGTATGCATACTGTTTTTTGGGAAGCTTATTTAAACGCTTATATAAATTAAGAAGGAAAATTTTGTAGGAATATACTTTAACGAATACGATTATAACAAGTGTCGAAAATTCACTATTTAAAGAGACAAGCAATCCAATTTTCAATATTAGATGTTCATAAACATCAGAAACTCTTATAGAATATAATATTCACTTACTATTAAATGTTGGTTTCGTACGTGTTATATTAAAAATTTTCGATACATTAGCGTTTTCTCGAGGCTTTGTTAAGCCTCTCAAGATTGCTGTAGAATACGTTGCAAGGTTAAAGCTGTACTTGATTCTAAGTTTTTGCTAGAACTCATATACAAATGATCAGAGAGAAGACTTCGATTCAACGAGGCCTACGCATCCGCAAACACTTTATTGGTCATTTAGATACTTTTATTCACTATCTGGCTCAACAGGAATACGATCACTAATTGCGACAGTCCTTGATCACCTGGAAATATGTATTATGTATCCCTTGATGTATGTGTTTTCTTGAATTGTTTCACTGCAGGGCACGTCACAAATATCATCAATTTGTCATCCCAGGGATATCTGCGCACTCGTAATGGTGAAACGGAATCTGGACTGGAATATTGAGGAGGCAATTTCTGAAATAATTGTCATGAGGTATTGCCTATGCAAGGGTTGATATTTAGTCGTCACCTTGCCATATAATAAGTTGGTTTCTCTCTGTTGCATGTCTCTGTCTGTTCTGAATGGTTTACAGTGGACAGTCAAGTCATAATTGTTCTATAGGAGGTTTGTTAATCACTGTAAGGATTAATTAGTCGGCGGCGTCTAAGTTAACTAACTTGCTATACTGACGGTTGTTATCATAATATAAGGTATGAATTAAGATGCGCGTGATCAATAGTAACCTTAACCCACCATGAGGTTATTTTCATTACCTTCGTCATGATATTGATGTCGTGAATCGATGTTTAAAGGAATATTCAAGTCTCATTACGAGGTTAGTGGCTTCCAACCGTTTATTATTAAAGGAACAGTTAGTATGTTAAGAAAGAGTCGAGTTCGATCGTAATGTGTCGTGTTTGTGAGTCATGTGAATGTCATGTAATATATAATACTCGTTTAAATAAACTTACGAAAAGATTGAAGCAATTAAATACTTGGATTTGTGCACGTACTAGAGTATTGACAATCAGGAGTTGGTGTCTTGCGATTTTATTCGCTTCCCCTACTAGGCCTTCTCTCACATAACCACGTCAGATCAACGCAGTCTCTTTATATTTATTTTAAAAAACAGGATTTTTATCCAAAAAATGGGGTTAGTTTGAGTGATCTCATCTAACTATCATGGTGACGGAGTCCGACGCAGCCCGTTCGCAGAGGCAGGCATCTGAATTTATTGAACATTTGGGATGGCCTTTCGACGTGGAGGCATCGAGGAATGAACTATTGTCACCTTGTGGTGTCTGTCACACATCGGAATTGGGCACCTTGTCGCAAGAATCGGTGTCTGGTGTTGAATTGTAGCACCTATGCTGTCTGGTTGAATTGTAACGCACCTTTGTGGTCTTGGATTGGACAAGCCTTGTCTGTTGCTCATACATAGCAAATGTAATAGAATATATTGAGTCATTTATTGGAGTCGAAGGTAAGCTATCTGCAGTCCGAGGCTTAGTCAACAAGAGTAAGTTGATGATTTTGGAATTGTATTGTTTTGAAAGCACAGCTGTATTGTAATATTAGTTGATGTTTGTTTATTTTGAGTTTGGATTATAGACTGCAGCAATTGTATATATGATATAATGTGTTCAATGTGGTAATTGACACCACCATAGTTGGGGTTTTCTGTTTTGTTTATACTAAGCACCACAAGTAGTCGGAACAACTCGTGGATAATGTTCCAGTTTTTCGGGAGATGCTGTCTGTTTGTTTTCTGATTTACGTTAAATTGTATGTACTCACTTTTTGATTGTGTGCTTATAAGTGTTGTTTTGGTTGTCGTCAACACTTTTCTTTCTCGCGTGGGCCTGGTCGATCCCTATTACTAATATTTCACGTTTGAGAAATTATGTGGGAGCTAAATCTTATTTACAGGATTTGCAATCAGATGATAGCCTTGGATGGTATTGGGCTGGTGAGAGCCCAGACTCGTACCCTTAAATGAACTTGTTCATGCATCACCCTGAACCTTCCAAGAACGTTTTTTCAGCCCAGTGTATAACGAATATTATGTTTTGAAAAGAAAATTATAGCGTTATTTGCGAATAAGGGCCATTGATTGGTTTCCAACTATGTCAAGAGATTTTCTATATTTCAGATTTTAAACACTTTGTTATGAACTATTCTACCTTTGATTTCCGCCTGCAAGTTATTATTTTAGCCTAACTTTTATACATCGTGGCAATGATGAACATGCCAATGATATCTCCGCTGATATTTCATTTAATATTCCATAGGTTAAAAATGAGCAAGAGAATTCATCTGGCACGAGCCGTTTTAGCGGCTCGGTACATGACTATATAGAGGCATTACGCCCAAGATCACTAAGAAATGGTGCATACCATCACTCCTTAACGTTGGTCTCAGATCTGGAGCGTTGTACATTTGTACTCATAATCGAGTAATTACTAGTATTGTGAGACCCGCTAAATTAAGAGAGTATTAATCGGAGATTTCTTTCATGTATTTTAAAGGTATAAACACATTATCCTTTCAGTTTGCCTTCTACTCCGGGAAACGGTGCACGGAATGTATAGACAAGTACTACTCAAGGTGACAAGTATAATTAGTTACAAGTTAGTCATTATCTTGCCAATCCAGTACCTCGAAAGATGCCAAATATAAATTTCTTTTCTATTGTAAACAATCACAGATATGTATGTTACGCCATTGGGCTAATTTGGCATCTTTAAATTTATTGAACTTTTTGAGCTTTCTGTAGAAGCTCTAATAGACAACATAAATCATGTAGCAACGTTACTGGTGTTATCTAGCGTTCACTAGGGGAAAAAATATTGAACTGGTGTCCATTACATCTAATGACTACTATGAACATAGAGCGACCATGAATGCCACAAATTATTTTATCTCAATTTATTTCAATGTATGTCTTATGTTTCAATTTTCATTTGTTTTTTTTGTGACATTATTCGTGCAAGGTTATTCTTTATCACTTGTTTGAAGCTCTGCATCCTGGCACCATCTTCGGTAGCGTCAGCTCTAAAATTATAACTTACTTTTCTGGTTAGTGGGATGACAAGCGTGACCCATGAACTTCAACCAGAAAGATATTCCGACTACATCTGGTTGTATGCTGATTTCTGCTTGCCGCTATCATAGAATTCATAACTGCATTAATATGTCTGTTATCATCAACCCGGTATCTTCTTGAGTTGTGGTAATAATGACATTTCTACCATCCTGTACATTTCTGTTGTGCAAGGACGAACCGGATTGGCGATTAAAGTAAAAATATAGTAATTGACGCTTTCGGTTACTGATGAGTTTCATGATTGAAGATGTAACTATCTCGCTTCAAACTTTTTTTTATAAGAAACCCCTGGGCGATGACATATAATGTTTCGTTCTCAGCCTGTCACATCAATGTTGAGTTGCTTCTCTATAACTACTTAAAAGTCGTTTTTGCTTATGTTAGGCCTATTTAACTTAGTTAGCGTTGGTTTAATTGTAGTTGGATTTGATCGAATACTTCAATTACTACAAAGCTTCCAATAAGTTCTATCTCTGGCATCATTTAATAAACTTAATCTATGCTTGACTTTGTGCTCTCCAATGCTATCTGAAGTTGTTTCATTCCAACAGCTGCTCGTTGCTGCGCAATAATCCCTTAAAACAAGAAGGGAAGTTAACCACGTGGTAGAAAGGTAAAAAATGGAAGGCGAAGGTAAGGAACGCTCCAAACACGAACAATCGAACTACAGAAAAAACCAAGCCTGCACACATCACGATTTACACACAAGAAAACCCCACATCAACTATACACTCCTACATAAGCATGAGACACAACCAACAGAGCTATCTCAACACCCCACTCAAGACATGCACAAATTATAGGCCATCCGCACCAACGTCTACAACTACACCTCTAAACATCCAGGTGAAGAGGGATTCACTCATACAATAGACCCATCCATACGTATCAATGTCTTTCTTTCCAGTCAGTTTGCTTGAAAAAGACCATTTGGCGATTTAGATCAAACTACTTCAGGATAATCTAGAGCTGTAATTTTACTCATACTTATTGCTAAGAAGGTAAAAATGAAGTTAATTTAGAACCTGTAACCAGCTTGTAAAGTGATCAATGGTTCTAACAAAAACGACCATTTACTCTCTCATATTCATCGTATGTTGCTACATAGTGTCATGTGAGGAACATCCCAAAGGATTGAATTTTTTCCATAGAAAATTGGTGAAACATCAACATAATTTGAATACCTATTCCCTGGATTTTTTTGAAAACTTTTAGTTTGGAACTCTGAAGTAGGGAACTCTGATTAGGCTAGACTCCTGGAAGAGTAATGCTCCCAAGCCTCTTCTTAATATATTGGAACCTTCATACATCTACTTCATGGAACTTGTGGATGTATATTTCTATCATTTTAATTTAATCAATTTATTAGCTAAATGTTCATTATGCTTTATTCCAAGAGAACTTACCGTAGCTACCATACATCTAACTCTGAACCTCGTTAGTATAATCAGTCCAAGTTCTCAGCCACATCTAGTCATTTCTTTGCTTTATAGCTAAATTGCTACTCTAACTTGTCAACTTCATATGTCTTTACAGAACACAACGACTGTAATTTGAATAAGCAAGCACGTACTTCAATTTATGATAAATTCTGTCTTGTTACTTTTTGTCTGTTCAAGTATGGAACCACTATGTATTCGGTTGAAAGAATCCTGGGTGTCTCTTGTACATCCCACGAATCCCGGTGATGTTGTTACTCATTACTTACAGCATGCTCAAAATAAGAACATACCAACATGGGCAGGATAATACTTCCATGTCAGTCCATTTATACACACGATACACCACACAGGCACACTTTTATGACTGAGTCAATCAAAAGATCTGTTATTGTTATTACTCTTTATTTCGCATATCTTTAGTTAACAAGCCTCCTATGTGACAACAATGAATGACTGTATTACTTATTTAAAGGACTGTTCTCGCTTTCTTAACCTTATTAATGTTCAGGAATGCCGTGGTATCAAAAAAGGATTGGCTGCCCTTGCTATCTGGACATCTACATCACGAGAAACCCAATGTGACGAACAGGCTAACCTACTTCTAATGATCGACTATGTATTGCAATATATCCGTGAAACCCACCTAGCTTGCTCTTTTCTTATAGGGCACGCCTACATGTTCACGCAAATTGTAGCATTTTCACTTGCATGTGCACTCGGATGTCCATGTAAGATATTTTCCGGAATGTGAAACAAAAAGGACATAAAGTCATAATAGAATCACGTTGATTTTTGAGGAAATGCAGTAGGAAAAGCTCCTCATAGCCATCCGATTGTAACCCATCAACTTAGTTGTTGAAGTGGAAACTTACCAAAGTAGACGTTATTAGAGGGTTAAAGAATCAAAAAACCAAGCACTTAGGAGAACAAATTACGTGAACAACTACAAACATTCGCGACAGTTTCAATGCTTCTTTAATCGTTGCCCTCGTCTTTTTGAGAAGAGTGCGGAATGGGTAACATGTATTCGCAGCAACTTTTTAAATAGATGCAGGGACTATCAGAAACCGAGCGATCAATACACTTTTGGTCGTGGATATCATGTTTTACGATAAACCTGTCCTCTTTTGCTCTCTCTTACGATTTATTGTTTTCGTTGTCGTTTGTATATACCTTAAAGATTCAATGTCTTTTACTCTATCATATAGACTTGAATGACCGCCAAGAGAATGGCTGCTGCAGTATTATTGCTAAGTAAGGCCAATTTGTTACAGTCGTAGCTAGCATTATAACAATACTAATTAATGACCGTTGTTTATGTGAGTTTCAATTACATGTGTTTGACCCTGACTAATATGCCCAGAGTAGAATTAATTAAGTTTAGTTAAGTGTCTTTATTTTATTACTTGTATACAAACAAGTTTAGCCATCTCAATCCATTTCCATTTCACTCTTTACTCCCTCTTCACTTTCTTGCTTATTTGTTTACCTTAGTCATCGGCTTTGTGTTGACTTGAGTATTACTCCACTGCCTGTACATGCTCTGTTTTTTTCCTCTCTTCTTTAAGTAATTAATTCTGACAAAAGCATTTCTCAACACCTCTCCTCTTCATGCTCTTCTTTTACCTATTTTCTCAAGTAATGTAAGTATAAATCTTACCACAAAATTACAGATTTTATTATTATTACTCTGAATAATCTTCCCGACATTCACAAATCAAAGAAAATACTCCTTGTCCCTGGAGTTTAGTTTCGACTATTAAGTTATAGATAGTACAGATGACATTGTTTCCGAGCTATTTGTTTGTTTTGACGATATTTACTAATTGTTCTTAATTTTAGATTTCCCAAATAGGTTTTCAAGCAGAGTACGGTGACGTAAATCATAAGTGCCAACGGCACAAAGATATAACTACTCTCCCAATTCACCATGATGCAAAGGAATCTTATTTATGAAACTGTAATATTACAAGTTATTCAACCATAAACTGGATAGAGATTGAGCCAAGCCCGGTCAATTAAATTATTAGTTATTGTAGGGCTCGTTCCATCTGCGCCTTAGGCACAAGGGCTTCCTGCTCTACCACAACATCGCCAGGCCTCAAGCTTCCAGGTAGTGTCATGGAGTTGAAGCCTATGTGGAATTGCGATTGAAATGCCTGTTGGGAGTGTCGATCGGAAACTTGAGGGTGATCGCCACCGTACCTTATATAGTATTATTCAGCGGCACGCCCGAACAATTGTGTCATTGCCAAAATAATGGCCAAACCATAACCCACGTCTGAGAAAGACGTTAACCAAAGGACGGCCATCAAAAAGTAACCATGTCTGTGGCCTCGGTACATTTCTGGTACGATATCAGATCTTTAATCCCCATTCTGCATCCTCAATTGTCGCGGACCTCTACTCGGGTCTCATTGTAGAAAGTTCCTAATCATAACATGAATTCAAAGAGACCTATTGATTTGACTGTTGAAAGTTGCATTGAATTACTAGGTGGGTTGCTAATTGATAAACAAACCCAGATTCTACAATGGATTAAGCTATCACTTATGATTGTTAGTCATCAGATGTTAATAACGAAGGTGCCTAAAAAAACCGTTCGTTTACCTGAGATTATCTACTATTTAATTGGATAGGTACAAACGGTAATTTAAATATTCGGTGCGTGTTAAGGCAATATATACAAGTGTGTTGAATATATATATCAAAGAGACATAGAAAAACAGAAAGGTAGTCGAGTAACCCGGCTATCGAATATTGTATGCTGCGGCCCTGACTTTCCACCTTGGTCACTGCATAGAGCAATCAACATCGTTAGAAAAATAAGGATGAAACCCTCCGCAGGGAATCCGTCCTATCGAGTATTGAATTGCTATATGACGGCAACGCAATACGCGATAGTATTGACAATCAGTATATGGTTCATCGATATAATGAACAACCAAGAAAAAAAAACCATCGGAACACAATGAAAAATATTAACGAAAAACGCTACAATATTTACATGACAACGATTAAGAGCGTGAGTTTTCTACATGTTGCTTTTAATTATATTAAAAACTTCGGATTAAACAATTGGTATCAAAATTAAAAAGAGACAAAAGGAATTGAAAAAAGAGTGAAAGAAAGGTTATTTGCCTCACAGAAGAGATTAATTCAAGATTGTATACCTTAATTTCGCTTGTGTTCGAAGAGTAAATCGACTGCTTTGAATCGAAACGTAGATGTGTGTTCTGAGTGGTTTTGAAGAGTGTATAATTGTGTCTCGTGACTTGGTGTCAAGTGTGAAGTGTATTGAAAGTCGTGTTGAAGTGAAGCAGGCTACGAATTCGTGAAATTGTGCGAATATCTCGACTGAGGCAAGGCAACAGGTCAGCACGTACTTTAAGGACACGAGGCAGAAAAACGAGGCCAGAAAACCCTGCGTATATTACGTGAGCCCAGATAGAGCGTAATACGCAGCAGGAAAGGCGTGAGGAGCGTATATACGACTCATCCTAGCGTTATATACGCTTCTCATCTTCTACAATGGATTTTGGCAAATTCGATAATGGTTAAGCTGAGCGACCCTAATCAGATTACGCTCAAATGGAGAACGGTGATATACGCTCCTGATGAGCGCGATATTACGTATCTCCATAGTCGCTATAACGTCTCAGATGTTGATGCAGTATAAATATTTTTCCAATAACCATCGTGATATTTATTGAATTTCCTCCGATTTATTCTAGGTGAATTCACCTTGATCGATTCGCGCACCTAACACCCTTGATATCCTAAGACAGAGGGAATTTCTAGAATGTTCGTAAGGACGATTTTCCTATTTACCGGACTGAAGAATATTTTTCTAATTAACTTTCAGTATTTTCTGCGTATTCTGATCGTATTTAAACATTGCAAATTCATTTAGAAAAGTCATTGAAAAATCAGAAAAATAATTTAAAAATATCTGGCGGATTCATGAGAAAATTGTGACGTCACATGATGAAAATCCAAAAAGCCACGAGAATCGCGCCAGAACTTAACTCAGTTGTGTAAATAGTCCTTGAAACCTTTTGAGTTTAATTGAGGAAAATCCGAAGGACAAATATGTTTGCTCTGTAAGTGACGCTCGATTGACTCAATAATTCCGAGTAGACCTCACGTATTTCCAACTTTATCGGGATGGTTCAAGAGCATCTTTTCCGAGTCGAAACAAAACGCGAAGACGCCGGGTATATTTCATCACGGATGAAATACTCTCATTGGAGGAACACATTTCCTCAGGTAGTCTACAGAGCCCCACTTTTGAGCTAGGTAGTCTGGAGAGACGATATGTGTTCGTAAAGACGAAGTACAAAGTATTCGAATTCGGGAAACGGAGAGCCAACTCAATGAGACGTTCCTGCGACCCCAGTAACCACTTTTTCGCCGAAAGTTACAAGCAGTACTACCCGCAAAAGGCAAGCGTTAGGTTTTACCATGTAGCCGTGTCCCATTGCGGTTCGACTGTGCTTGTATGATGTCTGAGTCCTTAGCGGTCCATTCCCCCGCGTGAGCTAGCTTGGCGAGAAATGCCAGGCGGTCCCTATGCCTTCGAACGAAGAAATGAGCCCATTGACTTGAAAATGATAGCCTAATTTCGAGGAATTAAGCACTACTATGGTGTGCTATAGGTCTGTGTTTTATGTCTAAGAGAAATTGTGGCTATGCAATGTTGACTTGTAACTTGTTGACTTGATATTGAGAGCAGGCAGGGAGTCCATTGATTTTGTGAAAGAGTCTTTAATTTGGAAGGGCCTTTGCCTTGTTCTGGTTCTAGACATAGTTGAACCAGAGTCAAATGTGAATTTAAAGGGTTCCTTGTCTAGGTCTGGTTAGACATAGCTTTGAAAGCAAGTCAGTTGAATTTGAAAAGGGTCTTTGCTAGGTTCTACTTCAAGACCCCAGATTTGCAAAGTGACTTGTCTAGTCTGATTACTAGACATGATTCACGATTATGGAACCTTTAGAATTTGAAAGAGTTTTTCCGAGTTTCTAGGTTTTCTGGGTTCTAGACATGTATTTGAAAGTGTCTTGTCTAGTCTGATTCTAGACATGAATTGAGAGTGGGCTTTGTCTTATCTGGTTCTAGACATGATCTGGGAGAGTCCTGTCTAAGGTCTGATTCTAGACATGATTTGAAAGAGCTCTTGAAAGAGTCCCCAGTCTAGGTCCGGTTCAGACTGATTTGAAAAAGTGTCTTGCTCGGTCTATTTTAGACGATGATTTGGAAAGTGACTTGTCTGGTCTGATTCTTAGACATGATTTGAAAGTGAACTTTGTCTAGTCTGATATGTCTAGACAGTGAATTAGAGTGGCTTTGAAAGGTCTTGTCTAGTCTGGTTCTAGAATGTAAAGGACGATACGCTAGAGTCTAACCTAGTATCAGGTGCCAATTGAAGAGTGTCATTTGAACGAAAAGTGACTTAGAGAAGGTGACATTCTGGACGTGACTTGAACCTTATACATTGGCGACAGTGACTTTGATTGGAAAGGACAGGAGTCCAAAAAGTGACTTTTCAGGATTTCCACTTGGATAGCAATAGACTTGAACACCAGTAATAGGGCCTTAGGAGACAAGAAGCCCCCAACTGGAAATTAAGGAGCAGACTGACAAACGAGCCCACGCAACCAGCGAGACTTTGAGACAATGTAGCTTACGGCTTAGAGTCAACATAGGGAAGGTGAGATGGATTTGTAATGGATGAGTTCCCCAAATAAGATTACCTAACCCAAAGGTCAGGTATGCTTTACTTACGTTGGGATTGAGTCAATGAGTCCTTGAAGGTGACCAAAGAATAAGCTATGGTATCGAGAAATAAAAGGGTCAAATTTGTGACTAGGGTCAAAGATGGGCTAGACGCGAGGTTGGCTAATGATTGTTGGTTCAAAACATGAGTCTATGTGAGGTTCTAAACTAGCAAAACCATAATCGGAATTCTTAGCAAGTCAAAGCACTCAAAAGGCCTCAAATGAATTTTTAATGTTAATGTTGATAGCGGTCGAAACCTCCGAGAAGAGGCATCCTACGAATCCTTACGGAATCAGACCAACGTAGTTCTGATGATGATATTGAACAAATGCCTCGTTGTGAGAGGCTTTGTTCTGTAATGTGAGGTGTGTGTTTTGAGGTTGAAAGAGTGCATTGATGATTACGAAGTGACCCACGGTGACGCAGCAACTGTGTGCTTTTTAGACTCTTACTTTTTGCGTTGAATTGGGGCTGTTGATACTTTGGATTTTGCATTTGACCGTGTATTTGCGCACCTTGAATTGGCCATCTTGAACTTTGACTCGTTTTTACCTGACCTTTTTTTTTATCTCTTTTGTTTCTTTTAATTCTTTCTTTTTTTGTAACGTAGTCTTATTCCTAGGCACCGTTTGGTCCAAAGGGTTAGGTAATGTCGAGGTAGATTGAAAGAAAGATAGGTCAATTGAATAGTGTTTATACGATGGCTCAAAAGGTTTTGCAAAGGGATTGTATTCCTATGTTGTGACAAAGGATGGAAGGAGGGTCATTTGATGTGGGCTGTGAATTGAGAGTCCTCTCATGGGAGGGCACTTGTTCCAAATTAAATTAATTGAACTATCAACATTGATTAAACCAATTGTGGTCAGATGAGTGTTGCAGACTATGCATAGGAAATTAGAATAATATATGCCTCAAATGGAATCATTTATGTATTGGAAAAGAAAACTTGAACACTACATGCTTATTTATAGGCAAGAACAACATAGTACCAAGGGACAGGAATTGACAAGGGGCTCATATAGTAGACTGTTGGGACTCTGTGAACTCAATCTAGAGAAAGGCCGCGCAGCATATCGATGATCCACGACCTCTGGGGTTGGACTCATACGGTTTGATGGTATGTGGTTTTCGATGTTTTTCACCGTTGGGCCACCAGGAGGGTATAAGATTAGGCTTTCTTGTGGGATATGGAGGGTCAAGAGACAATGGTGCCTGTTGTGTGAGGAAGGTGGAACGTGTTGACTAGCTGCTTGCCTCTTTGAGCAGCCAAAAGGCACGAAGTTAGGCGAGTCTTTGCTATCTTGCTGAAACTCCAAAGAAATTACACTTTTAGAACCCAGAAACAAAATATTGGTTGCTCTACTGGTGAAAACTCTTAAGAACAAAACCTATGTCAGTCCTTGACCCGAGGTTCATGAGCTTAAGGAACTGAACTCGAAAGTAGACTTGAAGTGGGCTAGACCTAAATCTGATTTAAGGTGCTAGACTCACGCGAAAGATTCAAACCTAAGATGGCCATTTCAGAATTAAGGACCTCATGTAGACCTACGAGCCATTTGAAATTGAATGGCCTAGGTGATTGCAGTCTAGATCGAACCTAGTTTCAGTTTTAATGGTTCTTAGATTGAAGTTGAAGCGATACCTAATTCAGGGTTCAAGGCTCTCTTGGTGGAATTGAATTGAAATTGAACCTAATTCAGACTTAAGGTTCTTGAATTGAATTGAACCTAATTCAGATTTAAGGTTTTGATTGGAATTGAATTGAACCTAATTCAGTTTAAGGTTCAAAAGGTCGAATCTAAGTCAGAGTTTAAGACTCTTGGATTGGATCGAACCTAGTCAGATTCTAGGGTCGATGGTTTGAAGGAATGGGATTGAAATGAGACCTAATGATCAACAAACTTCATGTCTTGGAACCAAAACCATAGATTAAGGACGGTAGTTGGTGCGCTAGAATATTGGACTGAACAAAGGTAGTCACAAGTTACAAGCACAATTGATTGAAACACAAAACCAAATTATTCACTTAAGGTCAGATCTAAGGTGAACTAGTAGTCGGCTTGGTTAAGTCTAACAGTGTACCATGCCTAAAAGTAGAGCTGGGTCCAATTTCACCACCACAACATTGTGAGTATGGCCGAGATACCCTTATATGCACGCAGTCTCGTAACATCGGCATCGCCATACAGCGGCATGCTCAAAGCGGGATAGAGCTTACTTATTAGCCATGTGAATAATTTAAGCACAAATCGCAATGCACCAAGATCAAAATCCTCCACTTAAAGGTAGATCTCGAGCATAGAACATGCCCATATGAGACCAACGGTGCCAACTGTGACATGACCCTATTTCGAATTATGGGTCCAACAAGCAAAAGTTCGAGTTGAATTATGAATATTCGGACTCTACGTAGACTTTTCCAAGTCTATATTGCCCGTCAATGCCGATGGTGTTTATCTGCTCGAAGTCGAGTCTGGGTTAGGTCCGCCGATAACCGCGTTAGGGGACTGCCGCCCTTTGCTTAGGCAAGGGCGAAACGAGGAAACTGCGCCTTGTGGATCCTCCGCTTCCCCATGGCTTCTATGTATGTTGTTGTTAGCCTGCCGAAGTCGCATGGTGTGATAAATGCACGACATGTGAATTAGAGACATATGTGTAAGTTAGTCGATGGGCAAAAATACAATGATTTTGTGGTAGCGAATTGAGCGGTATCGCCAGAACCGTTCGGACTTTAGTGTTTATTCACTGGTCGGAACGTGCCCCGACAGAACTTATTTGTGTGTGCTCGTTCTTAAATTTTATATGGCGGGTCCTGTTCGGCACTCAAGTTTTAATACCAGTCTGTGTGCCGTCTTCGTGGGACTGGTTACGAATCACGATCTGTAAACCTCAACTTCGACGGTGCCGTCGCAGTAGGCCGCCGACTCTTCTCATGGTCTCATGTGTAGGTCCCATTAATTATATAATTAATTGAAGTAGGTCAGAAGAGCCATATTTGATGATCTTGAAACGAACTTTGCATTGCAGAAGTGGGGTGATACTTAGGTTGCGTGCTATTATATAAACAAACCTAACTTCGTACAATGTGATAACAGCGCATCACTTGTATTGTTAGCCAAATAGTTAGATAAAGGTGCCTAAAAAACCGTTCGTCCATGATTATCTGACTTTAATGTGACAACGATTAAATTCCGGTCTGTTTAGCAATAATACAAGTGTGATTGAATAAGATATACATAAAAGAGACATGAAAAACAAAGGTTAGTAAGGCATAATAATATGTATGTGCGCCTTTCTCACCTTGTCACTGCTAAACAATCAACAACTCTTTAGACTGATAGAATGAACTCAAGCGGAATCGTCCTTCGATTGAATTGCTAATTAGGCAAGCAAAGCAAATTCACGTATTAGTATTACAATAGTAATATGTTATTATATAAAAATGAAAACCAAGAAAACCATGGAAACAATGAAAATATTAAGAAAACACCTACATATTTACATGAAACGATATCATTGATGGTGAGTTTCATACTTGCTTTAACTTATTAAAAACTACATAACAAATGTGTTTAATCAAATTAAAGAGACAAAAGGATATGAAAAAAGAGTGAAAGAAACGTTTTTGGTGAGTAATTCAGATTTATCCCTTATTCTCGCTTGTCGATTCGAAGAGAATCGATGCTTTGAATCGAAATCGAATGTGTGTTTGTGTGTTTTGAGAGTGTTATAGATGTGTGTCTCGTGATTTGTGTCAGTGTGAAGTGTATTAAAGTTTGTGTGAAGTGAAGAGTCAAGTCGTGATTGTTGCGTATCTCGAACTGAGCATGGCAAAGAGATTTTATAGGCACGAGCCGCAAAAACAGGAAGAGGCCAGAAACGCTGCGTATATACGCTTAGGATGAGCCGTATATTACGCAGGTGAGGAGCGTATATACGCTCATCCCAGCGTATATACGCTTCTCATTCTATATGATTTTTTGGCAAATTCGTATGGTAAGGTGAGCCGTATATACGCTCAATGCGTTGAGTATTATATTTTTCCCAAAAACCTCGATAGTTTTGATTTACCTCCGATTTTATTCGTGTTTCCCTTGATTCGACGCACCTAGACACACCTTGCTCTGTCAAGCAGGATTTCTAGAAATGTTCTAGAAGTTCCATGTATTTTCCGGAGTATTTTTCTATTATTCACGTATTTTTCTGCTGTATTCTGCGTTATTTAACATTAGCAAAATTCATAGAAATCATAGATAAAATCAGAAAAAAATAATTAAAAATATTGGCGGATTCAGAAAAATGTGCGCACATGATGAAAACTCAAAAAGCACGAGAATCGCCAGCTTAACTCGTTTGAAAACCTTTGAAAACCTTTATGAGTTTCCATACGAGAAACCGAAGGAAATAGTGTTTGCTTGTAAAACCGATGACCTACTTGAA
>SNQN01002854.1:57549-68041 GCA_008642245.1 Bassia scoparia
CCTTTGCTCAATAATTCCGAGTACGACCTCACGTATTTCCAACTTTCGTGAGTTCAAAGCATCTTTTCCGAGTCGAAACAAACGCGAGACGCGGTATATTTCATCACGGATTACTCATTTGGGGAGACACATTTTCAGGTGTCTACAGTTAGTGTTTGCATTTAATTTATTTTTGGTTAGAACAAAGAAGTTGTCAAGTGGAGACAACACTATTTATATTTGTTTGCATAGTTTCTTTGACTTAGGTTGTTACTATTTAATTAGAAATACTCTTTAGCTTTGGGTTTGCAAAGAACTTTATTCATATTTGGATTTGGATGATGTTAATTAATGGATAATTTATGATTATTGTACTTAATTTTTGTTCATTAGCATTTAGTTAATGTGATGGGTTTGGAACCCCTATGGTTTTTGTCTTATGTTAGGGCCATGTGCCTTTGGTTATAATTTGTAATTTTCTTAATTTTAATGTTGATATTAATTTTCAAAAAAAGATTGCAAATTATGACGCTTTGAAGCGTTCATAATTTAGGCTCATTTGCCTATGTATGTAATAGTTTTATGGATAAAAAAGCGTCCTTATTTTCAAATAAWAGCGTCACAATACTTTGACAATAAAAAGCGTCACAATGCTTTCCACATGGACAATAAAAACTGTCAAAATTTACATTGCAGTGTCTCTTTAAAGCGTCACAATATGGAAGTATAATGACTTCAAAAAGCGTGGTTATATAGCCACGATGAAAATAATGACGCTTTTAATGACGCTTTCCCAAAGCGTCACAATGCAATATAGTGACGCTTTTTGCTATCACAATACGACAAAAAAAGCGTCGAAATTGGCCTTGTTTTTTGTAGTGTATCTTTGATGGTTTATGTTGGGTTGATTTTTGTGGTGGCTCTTTTTGTAGTGGTAGGAGATTTGGTAGGTGATGAAGTATTGGAAGTAATTGTTGAGGATGGTTCAATTGGTTTTGTGCGGGTTGAGTAGGGTTTGGAGGCACATTAGTGTTTCCTTGAGATTGCAAGGAATCACTTGCATGTCCCCTTCCCCTACCTCGTCGAGCTATGTTGGTGTTTGTACGGGCGCTGGGGCATCACCGAGGCGGACTGGGTCCGGTCCCTCTGCTTTGGGGGGTAAAATTTAAGGGTGGCTTGATTTGTTTGCTAGAATTGAATTCTTGATATTGCATATTGTGAGTATGCCTAGAGTTGTGTGTTTATAATGGAAATGAGTAAAGAAAGTCGCCATCGTACTTGTTTTGGGAAGCTGCAGAACCCGTTTTAAGCCTTGCCTATAATTGCATAAAGCAAGGCGAAGGACTCCTATTGCGAGTTCATTGTCCGAAAGATAACAACACCCCCCCCCCCCCCCCGCGCATCTAGCGGCTTCTACTCAATTATTGCGAGTTCATTGTCTGTAAGACAACAACAATCAGTTTTCCGTTTTAAACCCTAAGCATGAAAAATTGCTAGGCGAGTTGTTTAACAGAATACTATGCACATAGTGTCTAGTTTGTTGTGGCATGTGTTTTTAATTCCGTATTCCAGGAGCCTAATGCCGGTTGTCTATAATTATTTTATTAGGCGTGAAACACGAAATTTGCAGGTCTTTTTTAAAGCACATTATGGTGGTGAGACAAGCATGCAAACACTCGTGCGAGGAATCTTAAGTTATGCCTTAAGGTTGCTTTTAATTTGAATTTCCAAGTTGTTTATTAATTAGTATTACATGCAAATTACATATAAAGTCGAATTTCTAAACAAGCATGCAAAAGCGGGTTTAGAATTGAGATGTTGGCCTCAAACCTACCTCGCAACACGATGTGGAAGACCAAGGACGTAGCTTCGGAACCTTAGGAACCCATGTCGAACCATTAGAACCCTTGAAAACCTCCTAGATCTATTGCAAAAGAATCTTTGATTATGCTTATATGTGTTTGAATTGTGTTTGAGTGCTTGAGAGAGAGAATGCGAGAGAGAGAGTCGGACGAGTGAGAGAGGGTTCGTTGAAAGATCGATTAGTCGTGAAATGTATAGAGGGGTTCCCTATTTATAGGCAAGGGTCAAAATCGGCCAAATCAGGTAATTTTTGGGCGCAATTATGCCCAAAACTGGGCGTAATAGCGCCCAATCCTGGGCGTAATTGCGCCAAGTATTGCCTAGAATTTCGTTCGATTTTCCTTACCTCGAATAGTGTGATTGCTATGATATAATATCGTAATATAATCATACGTGATTTTATATGATTACGGTCTGATATTATTGCGATTGCGGCGGATATTATTACGATATTAAGGATTGCTTTACCACGAATAGCGAGATTGTAATGAAATAATATCGTAACTAAATCGTATAAAATATATACGTGATTTTATACAATTATAGTTGATATTATTGCGATTGCGGCTGATATTATAAGGATGCTCGGGATATTCGGCTTCCTCGAGAAGCGTGTGTCGAGGCGAAATATATACGTTTTTGCTGAAGAAATTCATAAATATTAAACCATAAATCAAAAAATTATGGAAAAAATATGTAAACATTCCTTGTGAAAAATATTGTATTGTGCAAAAATTTCGTGAATTTTGGAATTGTTTTCGTAATTTAATTAATTATCGCAAAATTGATTAGATTGTTGAAAATTCTGAAAATTGCCAAAAACGCTTAGAAAAATTCCGAAAAATTCCGAAAAATTGTAGAAAAATGTTTTAAAAAAGGTTAAAATTATTTGAAAATCAAAAGTTATTTTTTGTGGTGCTAAATACCTGGGAGAGGTGTCTGGTGCAAGGGAATCTGTCTTTTTTATGGCCTGTTAGGGTCGTAGCTCTCTCAATTTGACTTGTGTGTTGCGAGGAGTGTCTTATCATTGGCCGTTTTAGGCTAGGGATAAATGTAKGTATCTATAGAATCCCCCACTTTGGTTGAGTTTGTAGAGAGTAAAATCTCGTAAAACAAAAGCCAAAGTACCCGGTACCTACAAAACAAATGCGTTAGTTTTACTTGCACCTTCGGTTGCATGTTGCTTGCTTGGTTGTCTCTGTTGCTTACACTTTTGCTTACGTTTCCACCTATGGTTCTGATTCCATCGGGGCTCCGTGCTTCGATCTTTGAGGGAACTTCTACATACGGTTCTGATTTCATTGGGGATTTTTCGCTAACAGGTTGTCCGCCTCGATACTTCCGTTAGAACTTCCTTGGGAACTATTATCTCAATGTCCACTCCGATGCCTTCATTAGGACTTCATGGGGAATTACTGCGGTGTCCATGCCAGTGCTTTCGTCTGGACTCCTTTGGGGAAGATGAAATGGTGTTTGTATTGATGATTCCTTTTGGACTTGGTGCTTGCTTGAACTATTTTATCCCATCTCGGCTAGTCGTCTGGTAAGATTAACATACTGGTAACGCAGCTGTAGACACCTAAAAATGTCTCCCCAAAAGAGTAATCAGTGATGAAACATACCGCGTCTCGCGATTGTTTCGACTTAGAAAAGATGCTTTGAACTCACGAAAGTTGGAAATACGTGGGGTCATACTCGGAACTGTTGAGCAAAGGACAAATAAAATGGGCAAAAACATTTTCTTTTATTTATTTTAATTATTTTCTATTTTTAGGTTTTCTTTTCTATTTTTAGGATTTTTTGAAATAATTTATATTGGTGATCTCCATAATTTCCACTTTTCATCTCACACTCTCAACATTTTTCTGAGACTCACCAGTACTTTTTAGATTGATTTTTCTGATTTTTTCTACATTATTTCTATATATTTTTACAGTTAATTACCAAATACGCAGAAAAAACCAAAAAAAGAACCAGACAAATACGCCAAATAAAATACTTCCGGAACATACGTGGAACCTTCTAGAACATTCTAGAACTCCTCGTTGAGTAGAGCACTAAGGTGTTCTAGGCTGCGTCGAATTCAAGGGAAATCGACGACATCAAAATCAGGCACAATCAGATAAAAATATTTCAGAGTTTGTTGTTGAAAAAGATTATTATACGCATGGTAGGAAGGTATATACGCAGGTCCACTGCGTATATACGCAGGTCTCTGACGTGGTATACGCAGCACGCTTGCGTATATACCAAGCTCCTCCTGCGTTTATACGGAAAGGTTTCTTCTCGTGTTTTTGCATATATCGTGCCCTATAATACTGCTTTGCCTTGCGTCAGTGCGAGACAGCCACAATTGCACCCAGCAGACATTACAGTTGCTACGTCTCTCGCTCTCTCTAAAAAAAGGCACTCTAAACACAATTCGTTTTAAAATCAAAGCATACGATTCTCTCTTCGAGATGCATAACAGAGACGATAACAAGGTATTATTTCTTGAGATACTCGCACTAAATCATACTCTTTTTGTTCAATTATATCCAATAACCTATTTAACGATTTTGATCTAGATTACATAAACAGAGAACTGCACTTATTCTAATCGTTTCATGTAAAATGTAGGATTTTTCTTAATGTTTCATGTTTCCATTGACTCTTTTTAGGTTTTCATTCTATGATCATTTTCATTTTATATATATACTCCTTGTCAAAATACTAACAAAGTTTTATCTATTGTTATGCTATAGAGCAATCAAGCGAAAGTTCAATTGCAGCAGCGTCAGTGTGTGTTCAACATATCTGAACATATACCAATTGTTTCTTGTCTTTGACTAGATAATAGGCAGATTCAGGCTGGATGCAGCTATTCGAGTATTCGTTTCGTTTTATCAAACTAACCTATTATTTGCAAAGTGTGTAGCTAAGAATGAGTGTTGTCATACGTAGTTTTGAAAGTTCATGAAAGCTTTCATTGTTACGTTGTTATAGGATGTGTTGTAGTACTATTGCTTACAACACGGAGAAGACCGGGAAAGTGTAATGCGAAGATCCACGTTAAACAGTCAGATTAACTAATGGAAACCGGTTTAGGCAGCGTTTAAACTTTATAATAGGCATAAGTGGTCATAATTGTTTAAATTATGTAGTCCTTGTGCAATAGGAAACACATCTTCCGGTATGTAATTTGTTAGGGTATGTGTACGCTCTAAGTGCTAAAAACGTAAGTTTGTATGTGCATCTCAATTAAATCGTGATGAATGAAATTACGCAATGAACCGGGGTCGAGTAGAAGGTTGCCCGGGGCTACTGGATGTCTGGGCGATATTGGCGTTAGGAGAACAATTCTGATCTACCATTTCCCCCGAGTAACCACGAACTAGGATACGTCGGGGGAGTTGAGAAAGTGGGCCAATAATGTCGGCAGGCGAAACGGAGTTCGGGCTGGATAGGGTGTCCGTGATATACCTTAAGGCCACGGTTGGCGACTCCCCTTACATCAGCAACACTACTACAATCGCACTCGAGCTGCGCGGAATCTCTAGGCTCAAGCCACGCAAAGCACCCGATTAGTACCGAGCGCGAAATCCCCGCCACAGAACGCTGTACCGCATATACGCTGAGCGGCGCCGGCCCACGTCCTAATCAATTTGGCGGAACTTCACTGGGGATAATCACCGTTAGGTGGAAGTGGACAGACTAGAAAAGCTCCTGTAATTCCATCATCAGTTGTATTGGAATTTTGTTGCTTGCAATGGTAACCCTTCGCAATAGAGGTCACAACTAGGCACGCTTGGTGGCTCAATAGGGCATTTCTAGTGCCTCGAGTGACTACATAAGGTGGGAAACTACCTTGGCTTGCATGGTGGTTACTTTGATGCTAAGATGGCTAGAGGCAAGTCCTATCTCCGCCAGTGACCCACGTGTGGTCGCACGTGTACTGCGATCATGTGATAAGGGTATCCTGGCCAATACATCGCTATTTGCTATGGTGAAAACTGGATGCCCAAGCTCTACTTAGGCATGGTACATCTTTTGACTAACCCAACCATGACCATCAGTGCTCCAGAACTGGACCCTAGGTGGTTGAACTCATCATCATGGTGCGTGTTACATGAAGTGCCATATGTACTTTAGGACTCTTAGCCTTGTACGTATTAAGACACTTAACGCATCACATAACAATAAGACTCATCGAGATCGTCTTTAGTAACATAGGAATCATACATACTATTGCATATTCAGGGCGTTACGACCATTATTTTGTAAGGTCATCCTTTTCCCAAAAAAAAAAAAAATCGAAAAAAAAAATATATAACATAATAAAAATAAAAAGGGAAAGGATGACCATGCATTCATATAGTTGCATTAGGAAACATGCATATAGGAAGACGGTCATGTAAGGTCATGCATCAAATTTAATCTGTCGTTGTACTGAGCAGAGAATTAACATGAGCCCCTCCGCTTGCTCGCAGGCTAATGCAAAGACTAGTGATCGACGAGCAAGTACAGTCAACTCACCATCCCAATCTCCGCAAAGCAGGACCTTTTTCAGAGCCAAGCAGCCAAGGTTCTAGCACACTATCTGCACATCATGTTCACCATGGAGCGACGAGCACGCTTGTTGGCCGTGAAGATGGGATAGCTCGCTTACACTGTGGGCAAGAAACTAGCCAACATGTAGCAGAAAATCTCCGCCGGCTCAACTGTGTCCCTTGGCTGCGGGTGATTGTGATAGCTAAGACATGGAGAAGATAGGTTCAACGAGAAGACACTTGGGAGCTGGGGCAACTACTAGGAAATAACACACTGAGAAGCGAGAATCGGCCCCATGCTGCCAACTCCTGACTAGTTTCGGCCAAGATCTCCCTCAATCAAAGCCTACTGACGATCCCCGTTCACTCAAGCCTTTAAGGCACCTTGTCCTCTAAGGGGGTCGATCTGCTTCGTACCTCGAAGTCCTTTTCCACTCTCACTTGCAACCCAGTGTACAGAATAGGTTCTTCTCCTGCTGAGAGGAGGACTAGAAACTTGGGAAGATTGCCCTGCGTTTATGACTCGTTAACCAGGAACACCAAACTCACCTCTTCCGTGAACTTGAATCTGAAACAAAACGAGAAAAGAGATTACTGCAATTCCTTATCTAGATGAAAGGCTGCTGCACAACGGTCTCACTCCTCTGAAATAAATGGTGAAAGTTTTCATATCAAACCTGCAACTAAGATACAAAAATCATCTTCGCTATTGGTGCTAGATACTTTCGATAAAGGTCTACCACATGGTATTTGCCCATTGAAGGAGATTTATGAAAGAAAAACATACAGCAATAACAAACCAAGATGGAACAACAAACAAGAAGGGACAAATTCTGTCTCAAACAAGTTTCGCACCTGCAAACTACCTCCGGTTCCCAAGAATCAAGTTATTATCGTTCCTAGGGCGTGAATATTTCTCATTGGTAGACAACTTATACTCAACTTGAGCGACTTTCAGAACAAAGGAAGATCACCTATGGTCCCCACTCCTGACCCTGATCGCAGAGAAGCGACAAGCAAAAGGGACCCCTCGAAGTACTGCAAGTACCAATCAAGGCATGAGTCCACTAACTGAAGAGTCTACAACAAAGCACGTATCCAGACATGGTAGATAGATGGACAGGTCCCACTTCCACCAGGTGCAAAAAAAGCCGAAAATCACATCCAAACCCCCTACTATCCTCATGATTCGTGATTGAAGGGGAAACGCCCTTTTTTGAACCCTAGCGTCCTCATACTATCCAGTGGTCAAGCTGTCATGGTCACTCTACTCTTCAATGAACACTCTGTAATGGCTTATGGGCAAGCGACGATGACGAGACTACATGAAGGGTTCGCGACCATCAAGCCATGACGAGAAGATCTTGAAGAAGATACCAGGGATCAAGGAATCCTCAAAGGCCCGAGATGCATTACTTACAGGAGTGGGCCCGTGTTCCTGACCCAACTACCCCAGCATGACACTGTCCTACTCAAATCAATGACCACCACAAGAGAAGAATCCAAACATTATCAGCAAACTAAGAAAACTCAAAGCCGAACTGAAGTTGGTCAAAATATCGTCACCGCTGTGTCGAAGAGTTCACCAGTGAGAGCTCTCCTCAAAGCTCTCAACTGAGATCAAGCTCGAGCGAGCAACTCCTGAAGGGTTGGTAATTCATTAACCACCACGCTGTCTCTCCTTACGTAGTATTTTCTGACGATGATCTGCCGTTCCTGAGGCCCATCATAATAAGGGCCTTCACCTTCAAACACTGTGGTGTGTAGCAGTTCAATATCCATATGACTTTGGTAGACAATGGATCTGCTATCAATGTTTCGCCCTTTTGAGACTGCTCAAGAAGCTTTGGGATCGCAATAGATGATCCAAGCTAAACTTCAAGACCATTCCGTGCTTACGAAAAATTCAAAGAGACAGGCTACTTGGAAGTCATATTGCTCAACATTGCTGCTGGATTACCAATCGAAAAAAGGGTGAAGTTCCATGGTGCATGGATGTCAACTTCAGTTCAATCTATGCTGTGGTCGTTCCTTGCTGCAGTGAACGTAGGCGCCTGTCGCCTACGTCTTACATCAAAAAAGTCCAGTCTTACTCATGGGGCGCTACCGTAATCTATCGATGCGTCTCGCCATGAAAAAACAAGAATAGGAAGTCCACCTTACAAGTCCAGCACCGACAATGAAGATGAGGAAACTTTGGGTTTTCGATGCTGTGATAGAAAGAATCCCCTTATGATCTCACTATCCATGCTATACTGAAGAAACAAGGCTAAATCTTCCACTGGAACTCGGCCTTAGGATCCACAAGGAGCATCTCATAACTCTCTTCGATCTGCCTCAAAAAGAATGACAAGTTTGGCTAGAAACTCTCCACAAAAAGAGAGATAAGGGAGCAAGGGAAATACGCTTCCTTAGAATAACGAGCTAATAGTGAGGCCACCACTCGTCCCTTACTGAAGCTTACTCTCATGGTACTTTATGCGAGATGAGAGGATTCCGAGCTTTGACTCCCTGAACCTCTCGCTAACGCTGAGCAAAAGTATCCAGGACCTCCGGTGTTTCAAGACTGTGACTTCACGAAGATCGGGTCAATGGATCCTGTCAAAACCCCACCCCTGTTGACCGATGTCACCTGGGATGGGTCTACTCTTGGTATGGAAAAGGAAAGAGGGAAGGAAAGCACGTTCAAAGGTGGCGAGCTACGAATCCTTTGACCCAACTAAGCTGATTACTCCTGCAAATGACATGGTTCGAAGGAAGGCGCAAACACCTTGAAGATCACTGCACAGACGGCCGCAAGTTTCATTCACTACTGGAGAGAGCTGAATGTTTGAGGAATTGAGTCTGAGGAGTGGTCTGAGTTGAGTTCTAGTCCAAGTTTAGGGAGTCTAGTGTTAGCAAGGTCAAGACGGTCAGTGGACCAAATAAGCCTGTTTTGGAGTCTAATAATGTTCTCTCGAGCCTCTCGAGGCTTCTGCTCCGACTGTAATGATTCTGAAATTCAATAAGACTATGCCTTTATCCTTACTTCTCGTCTTCTTCTCCTCCCTTGATTGACTGCTTTAATTCTGACGCTTCTAAAAATGAACAAAATGATGAGAATTATACAAAGCAATGGAAAAACATGAAGCCAAAGAAAACCCCTACATTGAAGACACCGACAGAAACAACATTTTCTAGCAATGATGAAGCCCACAATGATAAAGCTAGGTCTCAAGCCTTACTGCAGAGAAACGGGCACAGTAGTACAGACTCTCAAAGAAACAAAGATGTGTTCGCATGGTCTTACAGATGTAAACACCTAAAAATGTCTCCCCAAAAGAGTAATCAGTGATTGAAACATACCGCGTCTCGCGATGTTCGACTTAGAAAAGATGCATGAACTACAAAAGTTGAAATGTGTGAGTCCGCGAGTCATACGCGAACTATTGAAGCCAGAGGACAAATAAATAGGGCAAAAACATTTTCTTTAAATTCTTTTATTTATTTTATTATTTCTATTTTTTAGGTTTTCTTTTCTATTAGGATTTTTATGATTGGTAGCCTCCATAGATTCCAAGTTTTTCATTGGAGTCTCAATTTTTCTCTGACTCACCAGTATTTTTAGATTAATTTCTGGTTTTCTTTATTTTCTATGATTTTTATAAGTTATTACGCAATAATACGAAAAAAAGATACAAAAGTACACAAAAAGAGTACTCCGGAAATACGTGGAACCTTCTGAGAAACAGTCTATAAAGCTTCCTTGCTTTGTGAGAGCAAGGGTAACTAGGTGCGTCGGAATCAGGGAAATTCATGAATAAGAAGATCGGAGGAAATCAAATCTCGAAATGTAGCGCAAAAATACTAGAACTATATAGCTCAAATGGAGCGTATATACACGCTCCGGCATGAGCGTATAACGGCTCCCCATAGCGTATACTACGCTCATGATGAGCGTTATTGCGCTCCCAATGAGCGTATATACGGTCATTTTTTGTGCCTATTTCCCGATAGGCTTTCGCGCCTATAAATATCCTGCGTCTGCTCATGTCCGAATACACACAAATTCCCGAGACAACGGTCCACTCTCTCCTGCTCTCTCTCAAACACTCTAAACACGACGTTCTTGAATTCAAGAT
>SNQN01002855.1:0-24671 GCA_008642245.1 Bassia scoparia
CTTACAGTTGGTAACCCAATTGTAATTAAATAGAGAGAATGCTACATTGAAAATTATTTTCATGCATTTATAACCAATCAAAAGTTGGTAACCCAATTGTAATTAAATAGAGAGAATGCTACATTGAAAATTATTTTCATGCATTTATAACCAATCAAAACTAGAGTTTGAAAGGGTTACCAACCCTTAAACTCCTAAYGTCACTCAATCATTGTGCAATTCAATATTAACAGGTTATTCACTCACTAATCCCTTAGTTTTTAGTATAATGACTTCACGTGTGTTGTTCATCAATTCACTTTTATTTTAAAATTCGGCACAATGGTTGCTTACAATTGTACAAGTGACACCAACTACTATATTATTCTCGATCATTTATGAGTTCATGACACTTATAAAGTATTTTACTTTATCCGTTTCAGAATACTCGCTATATTTGTAAATTTACGAACTCTTAGGAGAATTTTTAGAAAGAAAGAGATAGAGAGAAAAAAATAAATGAGGTTCATGTGAGAGGAGAGAGAGAAGTGTTTTGTTAAAAAAAAGTATAGCAAGTAATATGAAATTTCCTTAAATAAAAAATATAGCGAGTAATTTAAAATGGATGAAGTACTTCGTTATTTATATATTCAAGTTTTATGAGACTAACGATATTCAATGAAGCCATAAAGTTGTTCTAGAGTTCCTTAAACGGTCATTTATAATTATGAAGTGTATATATAGTTATATACTTGCAAGTGGCAAACTAGTAACCTACCATCTATGTCATAGGAAACTACTCCGATCCTTGTGAAGAAGTAAGAGATAGGACAGGTGGCACCTTTCCCCCATTCATAACGTCTTTTGATTCTCACCTCCGTCTTGGGCGTCTTCGTGACTCCTTTAACGACCTTAAGCAATAAAAAAAATGGGTTATGATATATACAGTCCTTAGGGCTGCATATAAGAAGTCAAAAAAGGAAAGTTTTCAAAAAAGCAAACATTCATGACATCAAATTCTGTGCAATTTTAACATAAATCTATAAATATTTATCATTTTAAGCAAGAATTTAATACTTATATACAACTTTAAAGGCTGCGTATAGCATTTTCCTAGAAAAATTAGATAACAGTAATACAGACTTCCTCCACAAATTGAAAAGCTAGCAATTTTTTTTTCCAAAAAGGGAGCTAAAAAGGGATTATTCATTTATTCCTATTCTGTTCTTCACAACCGTCTTCATACAATACAAAACTTCTTTAATATATTCTCGTAAACTACTAACACTAACAGTGCACAATGTTATTCCACATGTAGTATATCAGTATATGTAACCACTATATTATATTGCGTTTGTGCCTTTTTTTCGCCACTTATATAATTTCTGTAAAAAGTTGTACCCTTAAATTAAACTCAAATACAATTCCTTGTTTTAAATAAACACATGCTCGAACAATTCTATTCTCTAATTTCTTCCCCATTTCTCTTACCCATAATTACTACATCTCTTTCTGCCATCTGATCTACAATCTGCCATATAGTCACAACTTAGACCTTTATTTTTAACTCTGGAACTAACCAATCAAAAATAAATCATGAATTTTTGTGGATTCCAACACACTTATATCAAGTCATCATGTCAAAAGTCTTCTGGTGTGATCAAAACCCATGGTGATGACACCACACTCAAACTTGCAATAAATCATTACTGCACCAACAACAATTTTATTGGAAACAAAATAATGTTTGGTCATGTACAACCTTCCTTTGACAGTAGTCGCCATATCATATTGCTGCTTACGACTCGCCTACTGAGATGTCCCTGACATATTCCCTTGAACCTGTTCAATTACATAACTGAATCTTCTAAGTCAATACTGCTCTTCCGATGATCATTTCGAACACCCGAAGCGCGAACCGCCTTCAGGATTCTGATGTCTGCTCAGATGTCATACAACAAGTCTAGTTGATGCTGCCTTGCACCTTGGTGAGAATTTTTCATACTTCTTTTTCAGATGATCATTTCTCATCAATTCAACTCTCGATGTTTGTCAAACTTCTCATCATTGCTTAGTATGATTACGTCAGCAATGTTTCCCAGCCACTATTAAATCACAGTGGCCCCAACTTATCTCAATCGTTTCCTTCTTTCTCTCGAATGCCAACACCCGATATATCAGTTTAATCATTCCAGGCTCAATTTTGTGACTCTCAGATAAACTAGCTCATATGTCTATTTCATGGACATTTTTGGGCTGCTCGATCATTTGTTAGGAATAATTATACCCTTGTGGAATTCACATAGCCCTTCATCGGAGCTCAGTGTACCCCCGAGTACGCGGCACACACATTCAGCGTGAATGTGATCCTTCGGTTCTGCCTCCGAGTGCACGAGGTCGGTGGCCGCGTAGGAAACTCCGCATGTGAAGGCCACTTTGCTATACCACTGCAGCCTCAATTGAACCAACATTATTTGTTCAGCAACGGCACTAATAATGTGAACCAATTTGTATACTGAATACTACACCTTTCGCAAGATCCACACTATTTGTCCAATCCATCTCCATATTGACAATTCCCAGTCACCAATTAAGTAGGAATGTGAGGGGTGACGATTCCCGAGCGCGAGAAGGAAGCATTGAGATGACGAAGGAGAACAAGAATAATGGTTGAAAGAACGACCACATCTAGCACCTTTGTATGACTGACGGTACTCATAGACGCCAGCTTGTGGGCAGTATCGGCTGACGAGTGCGATACTCGTGCTCTGACACTCCGTCGACGAGGAACGTACAGACCAGCCAAGTCACTGTGCATTCCTGCCTCTCGATCAGACCTATATGCCCCGTGAGCCTCCGTCTAGCACCGCTACGTACAACACAAATTAATAGCATACATACAGACCACTCCGTTCGTATGGTTATTGCGACAAAACGGCGCTCGCTACGTAGAATGCTGCGCGACACTACTACGTCCTCTCTATAGTGTTATAGGCAACCCTCCATAAATGGCTCAATCTGCTAAAATCTGCTCGATCTGAGCATGGGCTTCTAATCGTCCTCCGGGTACAGCCAACAAGAGACCTACCCGACTCAGTCATCGTCTGTCACACCCCGTAGATCCTACATCGTCCGAATCGCACTCTCCCTGCGTGCTAACAATCTCAACTCGTCTAATCCTGACATCTTCCATCTAATCATCCTCCTCAAGTGCAATATACTACTTCTAGGTCGTTCACCTGTGCCTCTACTCAATTCCGCTACTACGCTTCCCCTTCTTCAGGTGCACCTTACTACCCTACCCCACATCCGTCTCTCCATGCAATGCCATGTCTCTGATAGCACGTGATTTAATCGGCAGCACTCTGCTTTACTCCCCTTACTTGCAGACACTTATCTTCTCCACGAAAGGGGCATTAGGTCACACTGCCTTATCGTTACGCCTAATACTGCGTGCTCCCCTATAGAAACAATGACTAATTCACTGCAAGCCGCTGATCTGATCCAGAAGGGAGCCTATACCAAGGGTTGGGACTTAACTCTAGGACACACGAACAGTATCCCGCGTCTGAGTCCTCCCCCCTTAAGCGCAACACGGGATTTATGTCTCATACCGGTGCACTTACCACTCATACATGTGCTCTACTTACCACCTATGTAACTAAGACTATATTGCGGAACGCTAGTTTTAGAAGCACCGAGATACACTTAATTGATTGGGATTTACTATATGGTTTGCCGATGGCCTTGCATCATACAGAACCTCGTCAAAGAGGCCTATATGGCCCCCCCAAGGATACCGGAATCACCGGACATTGATTTCCCTCCCGAGTGATCCCGGCCTTCAGAAAGAATTGAGGAACGGGGAGGGTTTGGCCTAAGTACGGCGAAAAGTCACAAGTACCTTACTTGAATACTATCCCTCATATCAAAGAAGTGGAGGATGTTGAGCTGTCTGATTCGACTCAAAATTGAGAGGAATGAGCCTCTTGTGGTGAATTGTTTGTACAGGGCACACCTGCTTTTCGAAGAGAGTGTGGAGGAAAATAGCCCGAGGGATGCATTTCTGAAATTGGTTAGAAAAATCAAGCCGGACCTATTTWTGCACGCGGTTGTGAATAGCACATCAAGTGTTCCATTCTTCCTAAATCGGTTCAAGGAGGCAATGTTTCATTACTCGGCCTTGTTTGATATATTCGAGTCTACTATGAATAGGGAGGACAACGAAAGAATGTTACTAGAGAGCAAGTTGTACGGGCCTCAAGCCTTGAATGTGATAGCATGTGAAGGTGTAGAGAGGGTTGAGAGGCCCGAGAGCTACAAGCAATGGCAAGTGCGGACTCAAAGGGCAGGGTTCGAGCAAGTAGGCTTGGATCGCGAGCTTCTTAAGAGGGCAAGGGCTATGGTTAGGAGGAGTTTTAGGGAAGGGTTTAGTTATGATGAAGATGGCTATTGGGTGGTCCAAGGATGGAAAGGGAGAATTTTGTATGCCATTTCTTGTTGGAAACCTTCATGAGAAGAAACCTTTTGTTCTAGTACCTTTGCAACTTTATCTTTTGCTTGGTCTTAGACTCTTAGTAGTCCATCAACTTCTTCTACTATTTCTTTTTGCTTGTTTTGTTATATAGAAACGATTCTCTATATTGAATCACGTCTAGCTGATTCTCTATAAGCCTACTCCAATCCCATGTACAAAGAGGTATCCTTCGACTATTTAATTAGTTGGAATAACTATTTTTCCTAAGAGATTATGTGTTATTCATTGGAATAACAACATATTGTTAGCCAATTAGAGTATTAAACACATTAATTGATAGGGCATTTGATTTCTAACATGAAAATTTTAATCAAAATGCTATAAGATTGAAACTTTATTCCAAATAGCCAAATAGGATATATTTGGATTTTTGTTTTGAATCAGCACAATTCGTTACTTCATACAATTTTTCCTCCGAAACTATCCAACAATAGAAGGATTTGATTTAAAAGAGAGACGGAAATTAAATCCTTCCATTTCTCCTCCCTTATCTTTTGTCGGATCCCTCACTTTCTCTTCTTTCCCTTTCTCTCCATTTTTCATCATCCAAACATATGTTTGCTTACTTAATGACAAAAAAGAAAGAAAAAGGTTAATCTCTCATTGTCTTAATGAAAATAGAGTTTGCATATCAACATCGAAGAAAGCAACTTATAGTTGGACCGACGGTATTTACAAAGACTCAGCAACAACAAATGCTAATTGCGAAAGCTAAGCATGTCGAATTGTCGATGACAGCATAAGATATTGGGCCAAATGGGACTCAGAAGTAGCTTTTGTGGCCCACTTTTGTTTTATTGACTCACACATATTGGGCCTGGCTTGAACTGTTGGGGTTTTGTTGCAATTTTTTTCCTCCCCACAAATATTAAGATAGAATTAAGATTGCGACTTTGAATAACGATTGTTGAGTCCCTATTTAAAAAGGTATTATGACTATATCAATTGATTGTTGGTGTTATGATTATTGAGAATACACTTGATAATGGGACCGCATGTTCGATCCAAGTTCCATAACAATAATTGATAGGAGACTGAAACATCTCTATTATATAAGGGAAGGGGGAGGAAGATCCGAAGATGGTGTCCCCCTCTTAAATGTCTTTTATGCCCTTAATGAATTTTAAAAATTTATGAATTGATTTGTCTAAACAACCCCTTTACACCTTTACTTATTCAATAATTAAAATAGAAAATGCATTTATTATGTAAGTTAATTATTGAAAAATGAAAATTATTTCAAATTAGATATAAACATATATGATACTATTCTTAATTTCAAGTCAGATATATTTTCAAAATAATTACAATTCAAATAAATTCTATTATTAATTATTTATAAGCATTTTAATTTGATATATATATATATATAAAATCATTTTTCATGTAATGCAATTTTACGGGTCTATGCACGAATCGCGTGCACATAAAACTAGTAACCATAGAGCGATCACTCTAACCAAATTTGGAGTTTGTTTTATAATATAACATAGATACATATCAATATATCAATATATCTTTATATACTTACATAAGTTTTTTTTTAAGTTAAGAGTATAGATGATATTTTTTTTCATGTTTTTAAAAATATTTTTTAATCGTGTTTTTATTTTTTTTATTCCTATCCTTGAGGGCAAAAAAGTCCACACAAAAGTTATCGATCAAATTTGAGTGTTTGTTTTACAATATGGCATAGTTAGTGCTCATCTTAATATAAATTAAGTTGATTTTTTTGGAACAAGAGAAAGTTACGGAGTAATTCATTAAATGAAAGTCATACGACATCTACCATAGAAGTAACATTTGAATATATAACAATTAACAATATGGATAAAGTTAAAATCAACTTTGACAAAATCTAGATCGTTATAAGAGATATCTTGTAGTACTTCGCTCGACTTTTGGCAAGGGGTTCTATCGATCTACGATAGTTTTGAATTAGATTTTGATTCGATTATTTTGAATTTATTGTAAGTACAAAAATTTGTTTTGATCATGCGCGAATCTCCATCAACAAATTAATTTCCAGAAAAAACCAAACAAACATAACCTAAATTCCTAAAGGAGCTCACGAAGGAGAAAGATAAATCCGATTAAATGGAAAAATAAGTAGGAGAATGATAAATCTCACAAAGAGAAAGATAAATCTCACGGAGAGAATAAATTAANACGGGTCTATGCATGAATCGCGTGCACATAAAACTAGTAACCATAGAGCGATCACTCTAACCAAATTTGGGGTTTGTTTTATAATATAACATAGATACATATCAATATATCTTTATATACTTACATAAGTTTTTTTTTTTAAGTTAAGAGTATAGATGATATTTTTTCATGTTTTTAAAAATATTTTTTAATCGTGTTTTTATTTTTTTTTATTCCTATCCTTGAGGGCAAAAAAGTCCACACAAAAGTTATCGATCAAATTTGAGTGTTTGCTTTACAATATGGCATAGTTAGTGCTCATCTAATATAATTTAAGTTGATTTTTTTGGAACAAGAGAAAGTTACGGAGTAATTCATTAAATGAAAGTCATACGACATCTACTATAGAAGTAACATTTGAATATATAACAATTAACAATATGGATAAAGTTAAAATCAACTTTGACAAAATCTAGATCGTTATAAGAGATATCTGGTAGTACTTCGCTCGACTTTTGGCAAGGGGTTCTATCGATCTACGATAGTTTTGAATTAGATTTTGATTCGATTATTTTGAATTTATTGTAAGTACAAACATTTGTTTTGATCATGCGCGAATCTCCATCAACAAATTAATTTCCAGAAAAAACCAAACAAACATAACCTAAATTCCAAAAGGAGCTCACGAAGGAGAAAGATAAATCCGATTAAATGGAAAATTAAGTAGGAGAATGATAAATCTCACAAAGAGAAAGATAAATCTCATGGAGAGAATAAATTAAAGATTGAATGTAAACAGTAAAAACAAAAGAGAGCGAAAATAAGAAAACAGACTTACCATCAACCTTTAGAAGATTGGTGGGAGRCCAAAACAATGGAGAATGAAGAAGAGTTTATTGTTTAGAGAGAGAATGAAGACACGAGTAGGGTTTATTAAGTTGATTTATTTTGATGAGAAATTAAAACGAAATAAATATGAAACGTCAACTACATCTAGCATCTATACCATATATTACCAATATAGCGTAAAAGGAATTGTTTCACAATATATATGCCGATGGAATAATGTACTAAATAATTGAGAGAATAAAAATTTGTTGTCATATCAGTCCAATATTATTGCGTTGGGCCGATGTATCAGAAATAATTATTGTTTGTGATTTGTGACATTTGTGACTGATCATCAATGTTTTGGGACTTATCATTATCAATCTAGAATGAGATAATGAATAATAGATAATTATTGGTGGTAGTATCATATTATTATCATGCATGATTCGTGATTAGTGATTGGATGGATTGATGGATGTTAGTTAGTTAGTTAGTTAGTTCTGTATGGGATAGAATGATAGATGATGGCTGGTTATACTTATCCCTATCGGATGCAGCTGGCCGGTGATCTGATCTGGATTTATGTAGCTAATGCAGCAGCTCCATCAGCTGCGGAAATTATATCTCGTCATATTTGATGAAGATCAGATGAACCTATTTATTTAGCATTATTATATCATTTTATTCCATATTTTTGAACCAAGATATTATTTAATTTGGATTATAAAATACAATCATATAATGATGAATGAATATGAATGTGAAATCAAGAGAAAGAATCTAAATATCACGAGCTGATATCATCCAAGGCTCACGCTTGCTAGTCGCAAAGAGCCACAAAAGGCGTCATAATTGTAATATGCTCTTGTGTAGGAGTATAAGTTGGGACACGTCCCACGCTTTCTGAATTCACACCACATATATTTACACAAGGAATCGGAGCCACGTATAGTATATAACCCCTTCTCGGTACAATTTGTAGATTACTCTAGTAGTCTCCGTGCTTTACTATATCTATCTACCCTACATCTACGTGTATACGTCCTTAATTCAAAATCATGTTTCATCAATCTGAATATCAATTATTGAACTAAACTTCATTACTACTAAACTAGTCCAATTTATTTTTAATGAAACCAAATTAAAATAACTTACGAGATCAAGGACTACGAGTCTGTTTCATTGGACTGAATTAGAGCTGAACTTAACTTATGTCCCATGAAAATAAATCCAAAGAAACAGGACCTAATAGTTGCTTATAACCCTTATATACAAGTAAAGTAACTCCGTATATAAATACACCCCTAAATTGAATTAAATTATTAGTTATTATATTTGTCTTCATCATCAATTATCGTTGTCATATAATCAACACATAATTGAACATATGCACATACAGACAACATGCCCTGCTACTTATCCTATCATTAAAAACACTAATAATGAGGTTTACATGCCATACAATATATAGCCTCTTTAATTATTTTGAGGGTAGCCGTATTATGTCCACTTCGTTCAACCAATCACATAAGCAATATGATTATTTAACAACATACAAAGTCTACATTTAAGGGTTTGCATGGTTTAGGTGATACTATGATGAAATTTCTAAATGTATGGCTTCGTTATGATCATAGGATGGGTATGTATAGATATCTTATATATATAATAATAATTATAATAATATAATAATAATATAATTAATAATAAAATAATAATATAATAATAATAATAATAATAAATATGAATAATAATAATATAATAATAATATATAATAATAATATAATAATTAATATATAAATAATATAATAATAATATTACAGTCTAGACATTATTAAACAGATTAGTAAAAAAAAGTAATCTTATCCTGTAGCTATTCACTAGGTCCGTTTATATTTACTGAAATCCTAACCTGACCTGAAAATCAACTGAACTGAAGGCTGAATGGAGATAACTAAAATGAACTGAACTGAAATAAACAATGTAAACAGGCCCTTGACTAACATACATATATTATTGTACGAAGTAATTGTTAACTAATTGAATTAAAGTCGGAGTCCCTAACTAACCTTGTTCGGAATATAAAACATGTTTAGATTTAGGCTATATATAGAATTATCATCATATTAGGTTAAATATTGTAGTTAATCTTTTAACATAGTTTACATATGTTATCATATATATGTCTATAAATATATATAGTCATAAAATGTAGTGCTTGGTAGTAGGTACAAGGCGACATATGATGATCATCTACCAAATAAACAACATTTTTGTATGAAACGTTTTAGGACACGCTAATACACAATGATTACAATGGCAATAATATGTGTAATGCATACACATAATATAACCTTGCGTAATCGCAACTTAATACTTAAATGCCACAAATAATTGAATGAGGGGTGGTGTGTATGTGAAACTATGAAATCGCTTAATATATAATAAATTTCTATTGTAATATAGAATGGCTAAAGCCTTTGTCCCCTTCACAACAATCCTAATGTTGGAAATGGTTCACACTTTTCCCCAACATTATTGAGAATTTGACATACAAAAACATTACAAAATATAATTGTGGTCCCTTAGCTTGACATATCATGTTCGAATTAAGCATATAAATCACTATCATTATCAAACTGTATATGTAGTATATCAAGCCCGTAAAAATTTTGATTTCTATTTTCTGGATGAATACAACTAACCAACTATGCTACAATGCTAGAGTTTGCCTAATTAATTATTGACTCCCATATGCATGCATGTGATTAATTTAAATGGCGAATCATAAATAAAAAAAACGGGGCTATTCTATTCAACTTAAATTTACTCATTTAGATTTTATTTTTTTTCTAAACTGAATTGTTCTGATTTTTTTTTTTACATAAGTAAAAAAAAATAAGTTAAACATAACATACCATATCTCCTAGAAGGTCTTTAGATCTTTTAATTTGTTGCATTTACAAGTTCAACAAGGTATGRTGTTAAAGTCAAAGAATGAGAAGGAAAATAAAATAAAAAGTTAGTCGCACAAGTCACAACTTAGTGTAAAATCTAGGCTTTTGAGTAGAAGAAATTTTCAYCCAACATAGTCTGATTAAGAAGACATTTTAGTACACTTCATCCATTTTAATTTAGTGAAAACTTTTAAAGAGGTTTGGATTATTAGACAAAATTGAAAAGTTGTATTTTGTGAGATGCAAATGACCTTATTATCCTTACTAATTATAAGGGGGAAAGAGGAGGGGAGGTACTACCAACCATCAATTAGACAATTAGTAAGGGTAAATATGTCCTTTTATACATAAAAATTTACCCAATATAAATTGAAAAAGAAAGCTAAGTTTTCACTAATACGGAGTACTGTATATAATAACTTCACTAATGGCAAAATTTTCTAATAAATTGAAATATAGGAAGTATTTATATTTTTAAATGCATGAAATCTATTGCAATCTAAGAGCAAATTATCCTTAGTCTTGAATTGAGACTCCCTCAAGTCTTAATGGATAATCTTTCCTACGACTCACTTAAGTTTTAAGTGGAGTTTTGAAAATCAAAACTCCATCCAAGACTCAACTTGGACAAGTGTTCAAGTTGTATTTATCCAAGACTCAACTTTAACATTTATTAAGTAACCTAATTATATTTTAATACCTCTCCCACAAATAATTGTTTTGGCCCTAATACGCAGGGATTGCTTCTTGCCTTGTTTACGACTCTCTGCGTCTTTTCTTCTTATATTTTTTTAAAAAAATAATTAATAAATATCTATTTGGAATAATATTGTCCCTATTCATAATAAGTTGAAATCGAAATAATATAGTGAAATGAAATCTTATTCGATTCTCTCATGAGTGTTGCAATTTGCAAATGATATTAATATACAGGTCTCATAAAATTGATATAAAATATTTCACAATGGAATAAAGTAAAAGTGACATGAATTTAACAGAACATTTAGGTGAGAAAAGTGACATTAATTTTATGAAATTAAACGTCCATGTAAAAAAGGTGACATTATTAATTTCATGTAACGAGGGGATTAGATAAAATGAAAGATTTAAAAGGATATAGTAACTCGGTTGATTGTATCCAAACATAAAACAGAAGAAAGTATGACGCACATCCTTAATTTAGGGAGAGCGAGCACTGGACAACCACTATGGTGGAATATCAGTTAAATACCTTTATGATACTGGAGACTGTGTTTCCGGACAGAGATTCTAAAAAAAGGAAAGCAGCTTTATTCTATAGTCAACTTATCCATGTTGCTGAGGCCGAGTTGCCTATATTAATTAAACTAAGCTGGTAATAAATAATTGAAATAGATAATATAATACAAGCTTATTGTACGATAACGATGTATGGTATGTATTTGAATAAGTGGAAGCTGTTGTTAGAATGTTATGAAGCAAGCTGCAGATTATTTACATATAAACGAAGTAGGTGAGTGCATTTCTTAAATTTAATTAAGGTAAATATGAGCGAGTAGTACTACTAATACTAGTATACTAGCGATTATACGTAGTAGTTTAGAGGGTACGGTTGTGAATTGTCAATTTTGGTGGACTGGTTATTCTGTAATAATGCTTAAGCCACGTTTGAGCTTGTATTATTGGGTTGGTGGATGAGTCCTACTCATTAGTTAAGTTTCAATAATCATCTCAGATCTCACGTACAGATTGGAATTTGTTGCATGTGTTATTGTATGTGATTCGTACAGCTACCTAAATGTATGCATGTATAATTCGGGAAAATAAATTGATTGAGCCACCGGGTATACTACCACCCTATATAGGTAGTGATATTTATGATATGGAAAAACTTGATTTAAACACTAAATATTTTAATAATCTATAGTAATGATGACTAAGTCGATGGGTTGATGTGCAATGTCTATAAATTTGGAATTTGATTGTGGTCTTCCTGCGAAGATAACTAATCTAGAGATGCGATTACTAAATCGGCCTACATGGCTACATATATATATGTAAGCAGACGAGTAGTACAACTGTAGGAGTCAGTATTTTTATTATTTAGGTAGCATATGTAACTTTAGCATTAGTGTTTAAAATGGTAAAAATGCATGGCATTCATTAATGGTAAAAAAATGGATGGGCATTCATGAATTAGTAATGAAAGCAAATGGGGCCAAATTAAAGCTCAGAGGCAGAGTGTAGAGTGTAGAGTGTAGAGTGGAGTAAATGGTAAAGTGGTAACAGTGAGCGACGGCGACTCTGTCTCATTAAACCAAGACAAACCATGCATATAGCATATGGTCAAAATAGCTGGTCTTACGTTGCATCATCATTTTACACTTAACAACCTATGAAGTATGAACCTATCCTAACTTTCTCATACATACATAACGGCATTATCGTTCATGACGTTCAACAGATGAGATGAGATGGGGTGAGATGGATCATACAGTACGTAAATTACTTACTAATTAAAATAATGCAGTCGCTCCTGCTACACCGTAATATATACTCAGATCAGCAACCTAAGTACTTCAATTCCATTTTAATGTTACTCGATCGATGGAATTGAAGGTAGAGAGAGACAGAGAAAGAGAGAGGTTAGTTTTAATTTAAATTTGGTGCTTTTAAGATGGATGGAGAATCTATTATGAATTAAACTAACCGGTGACAATTTCCATGCGGCAAATATCACTATTATATCATGCATTATGTAATTAGTCAAATCCAATCCATTTCAAGATTTTCTGCGTTGCATTGGTATATCAGCCCTCAGGCCTCAGGCCTCCCACTGCTTTATATTTATTAATCTATCTATGCCTAATGCCTAGCCTTGATAATGGCACCGTATGCAATGCATTTCTGGTAATCTACCTTCTGACTTCATTCTATCAAGGGGTTTATATTCAAACTTAGCTTCAAAGGGTACCCGGCTAGGTGTTGACATACTTACAGCTATTAATTAAGTACGGAGTATTATTTATACTATATATTCTGTCAAAGAGTGAGTTCAACATTTGGCTGGTAAGTGGTAACTAGGATGGAAAAACCTCATCATCCCCATTTGGTAGCAATTAAGTTGAATCATATATATATAGATCAGGGAGTACTTGGCATTCCGTATTATATATATTTCATAACAATTCATGTGAAATTCTAAATGGATGAATGGATGGATGGATGGTTGAAGAAGAATACAAGTAGTAGTTAGTCCGTATTAGTTATGTATGTATCATAATTAATTAATTAAGTGATTAATGGTGAGAAGGAAGAGCAGTTAATTAGGGAGGGAAATAAGGACCATATATATACTGAAGTTACAGCATTGAATTGATAGGAAGAGAATATATATACACAAGTACTTGGTAAGTAGAGGAAGGAAGAAAGGAAGGATATTAATAAATAAATAAATAAATAAATAAATAAATAAATAAAAAACAAAGAAAAGGCAAAGATGTACAGATAGGGAAATGAATGAAAGGAGTGAAGGAGGAGGAAGTGGTCCAAAAAGGTAAAATAAACAAACACAGACAATGACTCAATCAGCATGCATGGGCCTAACCTCTGTGTCCCTCACTTTGACCCTTTGCTTGCTTGCTTGCTTGCTTGCTTGCTTGCTTCCGCTCCCTACAAAATACAAAATACAAAATACAAATACTATTACTAATCTACTACTCCTCCTACTTGTATTTTGTATACTTCATTAATTACTCTGTTTCACTTTCACACTCTATTTTTAACTCCGTAATGATACGGAGTATTCTTGAGTGAGTAGTTGCGTACTAAGGGGTGTTTGGTTATCTCTTTTTCAATGGATTGGAATGGTATGAGGTATCACATTCATTCTAATATTTGGTTGGATCATTTTAGGGTACAATGTCATACCCTTTGGATTACATTTCACCAAATACTCACCTGAAATGCTAAACGAAGTTGCAAAAAACTTAAAATGATATCGTAATTTTATGGTGGTCTCGCCTAAACCAGACGAGCAACCCATGGTAGCCTRGCCTACCTTGGGCGAGAATCCCAAATCGTGACAATATATATTTTTTGTTTTTTTAATATCATTGATAGGAATTCATGGGAAAATTTTGTACGGAGTACTCGTATATTTGGTGGAAAATAAGATTTTAAATATCTGTTTTGGAAAATTATGTATATTTTTGTTCACTCTAAAAAATTTAAATCGTTAAAATGCAATTGTGTATATAATAGAATTCTTATATTAAGTGTATGTGAACAATTTTACCGTATTTATAAATGATTTATAATTTGCGCAAAAACAGGTTTTAAACTTTATAATTAAATTTAATAATTTTTTTATTATTAATATGTAATTAAATATATAATCAAAATAATATGTGCAATTATATGCATATATACAAGTTCAATGCAACGGTGGGTACCGAACTTTGGTATTAGTTACACTTTAGGTACTCTAGTTGCAAGAGTTACTGTTAAGGTACCGTTAAACAAAATTAACTAAAATATAATGCAATGATTTCACACAAATCAATTTTCTATTTAAAAAAAAATAAACAAAGGTTGCAAACAAATTACTATAATTGCAATTGAACACCATATGACTATAGCAAATTAGCACCCATTCAATGAGACTTTGCCCCTTCCTACTGCCTACCAAGTACCAACCCAACCAAATTATTTTTTTCAAAAAAAAAAAAAAACAAAAGAAAAAGGAAAATGGGAAAAAAAAAATCTAAACTCTTCTACGTAGTACAAAGCTGCATCATTTTCATCTTGGAACAAAGCTAAAGTACATTTCCAACTCCTCATCTTGCCACTCTATAATTGTTGTTGATAATAATACCCAGTACGTCATCCATTGTCGTTGATATTAATTAATTAATTAATTTTCTTTTTGTGAAGCAAAATAGAAGATAACGAAAAATTGTTTTTATGAGAAGTTAAGGWGTTGATATGATTTACGGAGTATGTAATTGCTACYGTATAGAGTAGAAGAGACGGTAAATTWTTTTTRTTTTCATGAATTACATTTGAAGTTAACGGAATATTCTACCAAWTTAACGGGTTTTAACTTTTGCAAGTAGAGTACTTCAATTGTAATTAATAACAAAATTTGATACCTACTATTGCACTTAACTCMCATATATARTATTGGAAAACGGSTTAAATACTTGGTATTTAGTAGAGGTGGTCAAATGGGYGGTCGAGCCGGACTTATATATAAWAAGTATAGRCGAAACCTGTCCAAAAAAATGGACTTTGCGGAGCATTGCTGGCTTATACGGGCCGGGTTGGGRTWTTYAACTAAAAAATCATTTTTTAGTTGCCAAAGCCTTCACTTTTTCGGACGAYCTGAATCGGGTCAARGAGTCYAYRTAATGTTAATCACCTCTAATATTTAGACGGGAAAGGAGTATAATTTAATAAAATACRCTAGAAGGACCAAGAGAGAGAATGAGAAGAGAGATCCCCTACATGAATGGCATCTTTGTTAGTTGTGCTTTCACTGCTTTTGATGAATAACAATTAAGTTAACAACACATCTTCTTCTCCCTTCAGGCTTCAACTGTTAAAAGCCTCCTCCTAATTCCCCATCTCCCACCACCATTTTTTTTATCCCATTTCCCAAACATGCCCTTATTCTATTTTCCTTTTTTTTTATTATTATTTTAAATTATTATTCCAACAGATAAGAGGATTAGAGATGGATCATGGATGGGTCCTTGGCTCATTCCTTGCAACAAAAGTCACAGAAATTAAGCAAACATTTCTAATTTTAACCTCACACCACTCACCAATCACACTAACTACATACGACTAATAGTACACAYTGAATCATTGACATTAGTTTAATCAATAATCATGAATTATTTTGTTTCTTGTCCAACKRTTTCTATCAAAAAAACTATACAATTCTTATTGTGCACGATAATCCTCCCATTTCTTTCAATCACATCTCATGGGGATGGGGAAAAATGGAAATTAAGTTTTCAAATTCATTTCACCTTCGCAGCTTTGCTCCTCTAGGACCTCTATCTATCTATCTATCTTTTTTAAAAAAACTCTTCATTTTTAATTGCTACAGAGTGTCGGACTGTCGGAGTACATGACAGTATGACACGAGTTAAAATTTTAAATAAGTATTAATAAGTTCAAATAAGTGCTAATAATAAATTAAAAAGAACATACTTGTTATATTTTCTTCTCATAGAACAAAAGTAGATAAATAACAATAAATTCAGATAAATAAAAATAAGGTTAAAAAAAACTACTCCGTACATTGCAACCGTATTTGATTATTGATGAGCAAAAACCATGTGGTGATGTACTCGTACAATGAAGTACTTATCATTTTTTATCGTTTTACTTTGTTCCCTTAAATTTTATTTGGTCAAAAAGTAAAAGCCAGGAAGCTATTTTGACATTGAGTGTGTTCTTTTCAACTTATCAGTACTTATCTTATCTTATCGAAACTTATTCATACTTATCTGAACTTATCTGAGCTTATATTGTGAGAAGAAAAAGTAATGATTATATTTATGGGATATTATCTGAAATTATCTTATTTGATAAGTATTGAAAATAAATTGAAAAGAACAAGTCGACTTTGTTCTTTTGTTTTTTATACTTGCATGTATCATTGAAATTATTCACGTTTTCCACACACTTTTCAATGGTTAAAAAATATTTAGGTAATGCAAAGTAAATTAAAAARTTTACCAAAAAATAAAGTACGTTAAAAAGATTATTCAAGCAAAWAAAAATTACTACATGGGTTGTTAAGTGTTCTCTATGTTACCTGAATTCTTATACCCATGTTCAACACGGATACGTATCCAAATATCCGACTCGGTCATTTTTTGAAAAATTATCAAGATTTTTGCCAAAAATAAAGTGTTCAAATATCGTACCATGTCCGAGTGTCAAGGATCCAACACAAGTAATTGAGGTAAAATGAAGAATTCGAGTAACATAGAGTGTTCCACACTTCCACTCATTTCATTATGTTATTAACTTATTACAGTAGTACATGCTTGTAAAAAAAATAAAAAACCTTATTACATGGCCCCCTTCCAAATAACCAAATACAGTATTTTAAAATGAAATACAGAATAGAAATACGGTTTGCTGGTCTGTACAGAAAGAGAATCCTGGTGGTTTGGGCAAAATGGAAAATTGATTATCAGATGAAGGGTATATTTGTCAAACCATATTTGACTTTAGAGGTTTTTGGTATGGTGTGGCCACTGTTTCGTCCCCTCACCAAACAGACAAACAAACAAACCCCCATCATCCCCAAAAGCAATATTACTCTTACTCTCTTAGAAATCAAAATTATTATTATATTTATTATTATTCTTTTTTTTTTTCCCTTGTGAAATTTCCCCATTTTCTCCATCTCTTCTTCTCTCTCCTCAACTCCTTCTCCACACTGCTTTACCTATTCCTTCTCTGCTGCATTGCTTCAACAGTGGCGAACCCGACCACCTTGAAACCGCCTGTTCGCCGCCGCGCAGCATCCAGCAGCCCACCAGGTTAGCGCTTTTCATTTTCTGATTTGTTGAATGTTTTAGGTTAGACTGTTGAGAAAATTGTTGATTTGTTGTTTTATGTTAYATTGTRGAATAAATTGATGCGAAACTTGTTTAAAAAATTTCAGATTGTTAAATCGCCGGAAAATGCTGCAGATTCGACCGGAATACTCCCCGGTAGATGAAATCTCTCTCTAACATATCAAAATCGCAGGYAAATTAAGCTTKGAGTTGTGTGTGATAGTAACGGAGTGAAGAAGTAAGAGGGTTGGGGAAAATGGTAGAATCGGTGGTGGAATTGGAGATAGTATCATTCCCAGAAATAACAGAGAAGGAATCATCGAAAAACCCAATAGTAAGGAGCAGGTCACAAGCAGGGACTCGGAGAGTAACCCCAACAAACAACAGTGATGAAAATGAAGCAATAGTGGAAAAGCATCTCCCGAACGGAGATCTGTACAAAGGGACATTCCTGGGAAACGTACCCCACGGGGTGGGAAAGTATCTATGGTCAGACGGGTGCATGTACGAAGGGGAGTGGAAGAAGGGCAAAGCAAACGGCAAAGGCAAGTTCTCCTGGCCGTCTGGGGCCACCTATGAGGGTGACTTCAGGGCCGGCCGTATGGAGGGACAGGGTACCTTCACCGGCCCCGACGGGGACACTTACAAGGGCTCCTGGGTCTCCGACAAGAAGCACGGCTTTGGTCAGAAAAGGTATGCCAATGGCGACTTCTACGAGGGCTCTTGGCGGCGCAACTTGCAGGATGGTTCTGGGAAGTATGTTTGGAGGAATGGGAATCAGTACCGTGGTGAGTGGAAGAACGGATTGATTTGCGGCAAGGGTGTTTTGATTTGGGCTAATGGTAATCAGTTTGAAGCTTGTTGGGATAATGGCATTATTCGAGGCAATGGCACCTTTTCCCACCCACCTCAACTGCCGCCGCACCCGCCACAGTCTCCGTCTCCGTCTCCTAGGAATGGTAWTGGGAATGGGATTGTCAATGTAAATGACTTGTTTGTGGGCGCCAATATGATTAACAGTAATAATATTACTCTGAACCCAAAGAAAAGGATGTCCATGGAGGGCGGCGGKGGAGGAGAAAGGATACTTCCTCGGATATGTATATGGGAGAGTGACGGGGAAGCCGGTGATATAACGTGTGATATAATTGATAATGTAGAAGCAGCTTCCCTGATTTATGGTGATGGTTTTTTGAGGTTGGATCGGCAGCTCATTAAGAGCCCTTGTTTTATTAAAGAGGAGGCCAAGAAGCCTGGTATCACCATTTCCAAAGGTCACAAGAATTATGATCTCATGCTTAATCTTCAATTGGGCATTAGGTAACTATTCTAATCTACTAGTACTACTACCACTACCACTACTTCATTCTTTTTTATTAATGAATGAATTATTTTGAAATTAAAAAACTCGTGCTTTATGTTGATTGATTGCAGACACTCAGTTGGGAAGCATGCTTCAATATTGAGGGATCTGAAGCCCAGTGATTTTGATCCCAAGGAGAAGTTRTGGACAAGGTTTCCKCCAGAAGGATCAAAATTAACACCAACCCACAAGTCATACGAGTTCCGTTGGAAGGATTATTGCCCTTTGGTCTTTAGGTATTCCATTCATCACATTATTTATTTATTTATTCCCATTCATTGTTATGTTCGCATTTTTATCGATCTGATCATAATTTTAAATTAAACTTGGGTGATGATAGACATTTGAGGGACTTGTTCCAAGTAGATCCTGCTGATTACATGATGGCAATTTGCGGAAATGATGCTCTTCGAGAGCTTTCCTCCCCTGGAAAGAGCGGAAGCTTCTTCTACCTTACTCAGGATGACCGATTCATGATCAAGACTGTTAGGAAATCAGAAGTCAAGGTTTGTTTGCCACCTCTTTGACTTGTGTTTTCTTTCCACCCACCATGTGCTTTTGTTGCTAATCTGCCTGGCTATTTGCTCATTTCTTTGTTTGTATTTGTGCTAGTGTTAGTTTAACTATTCAAAGTTGGTTTTAGACAATTTAGGCATGCTCCAAGTTGCTGAWTCATGTCCAGGTTCTTCTTAGGATGCTTTCCACCACCAACATGTTTGCTTGTGATAGTGTTAGTTAAACTATTCAGAGTTGGTATTAGACAATTTAGGCATGCTCTAAGTTGCTGATTCATGTCCAGGTTCTTCTTAGGATGCTTCCAAGTTACTACCAACATGTTTGCCGCTATGAAAATTCTCTTGTCACTCGCTTCTATGGTGTGCATTGTGTCAAACCAATTGGAGGAACCAAGGTAGTTTCCCCTTTTTTTAAATAATGTCACAATGATCAGCAATGCCATTCTTGCTTGTCTTTAAATTTCGTTATTTTTTATGTAATAACTCAATTCTTTTGTATTGTTCTTGATTTGTGTCAGACGCGTTTCATTGTCATGGGCAATTTGTTTTGCTCTGAGTATCGTATCCATAGGCGATTCGACTTAAAAGGATCTCGACATGGGCGCACAACAGAGAAGCCTGAGGGGGAAATTGATGAAACCACTACCCTCAAGGATCTTGATCTGGACTTTGTCTTCCGTCTTCAAAGGAACTGGTACCAGGAATTGATCAAGTGAGTGAATTGATCTTTTATTGTAACTTCCTAAAATCTAGAGATGTTTTGGAGCTAGAAATTGATTGTCATCTCTGTTGTATCAGGCAAATTGAGCGGGATTGTGAATTCCTTGAAGCAGAGAGAATCATGGATTATAGTCTCTTGGTTGGTGTTCATTTCCGTGATGACAACAACACAGCGGACAAGATGGGACTATCGCCGTTTGTGCTTCGTGGTAACTACTGTCATCCTTTACTGATGTACTTGTGCATTTTGGTCTTGCTATCTGAAGTGTTAATTAACTAAATTGTGTCATGTTTGTTCACAGGCAAAAGGGATTCATATCAGAATGAAAAGTATTTTCGTGGTTGCCGTTTTCTTGAAGCCGAATTACAGGACAGGGATCGTGTCCTTTCTGGCAGGTTTGCTTTCTGARTTGATCATTGAACTATTAAGGTTATAGTGATCTACATGATAGGTTACACTAATAGAATGGTGATCTTGGTTTGACCTTGGAGTTGTCGTAGGAGCTACATGTTTATATTAGCTTATCACAATGTCTTGTGATTATACATTTGTATACGTGGACATTTCATTGCCACCAATATGTTCACAAGTGTCTCTCTGCTCTTATTTACTTGTCACTGTCAGTAATRGTCATCTGGTCAAGTTATCAAGTAACAACTCTTTAGGAAGAGGATATTTATTGCACAAAATCTTCTTTTATTGAAGATGGCTTGCTTGATTTTAAGTGACATTGGTCCTGTTTGAACTGTGATTTGGTGAGGGTAGCAAAATGGTTTGACATCTTAGTTGATTATGGATATGGACCATATGGTACTATTCCATAGATAAGCATGGCAAATTTTGTTGTTGTCTCGAAGTCTGATCATTTGCAGTCAGATGTGGGATGCCTTAACCCTTTCTGATTTAGTTGTGGATTTTTGAAATTCTATGTCTTTAGTTGACTTGTGAGTTGATAGACCTAGAGGGAATTTGCAAATTAAATGGCATGTCCTTTCTTTAAATTGCCGGAAATCAGTGTACTAATATAATAATGTTCAATTTTGGTTGATCAGAAAACCATTAATCAGACTTGGGGCAAACATGCTTGCCAGAGCAGAGCGGCTTGCCAGGAGAAGTGATTTCGATCAGTACATTCCAGGGGGATATGGTAATTTGGTCCCTGCTCGAAATGGTGAAATCTATGAAGTAATTCTATACTTTGGGGTAATTGACATTTTGCAAGATTARGATATTACCAAGAGGCTAGAGCATGCCTATAAATCCCTACAAGCTGATCCAACTTCGATCTCAGCAGTGGATCCTAAGTTATATTCGAAGAGATTTCGTGATTTCATTGGAAGAATTTTTGTGGAAGATAGATAGCAATGGAAAAAGAGGGTGAGACAAAAAGTGGAACAAAACCAAAAAATATGGGCGGCACAGTTCCATCATTGAAATGAAATCACTCATTGGCATACAGGGCCCCGCAATAAATCTTAAGTTGAGAGAGATTCGACACTAATCRTGTTGTTAGTGATGTTGACGGCAAGGGACCATGAAAAGCTTCCACTCACTTTGTGTGGGAGAAAAAATGGGTGGCTAATGTAAGAATGGCGATTTCAGAAGTTGGTGAATCAGATTCTCAGCAACATTGGCTAAGTTTTGTTTAGTTTGCGTGGTTGATAGTTAATTTGGTGTTAGCGAAGAGGAGTTTGATGAGCGATTGATGGCATCTTTATAATTATTTGTCTTATCAACCTGTTTTTAAGAGAAGTTGCCTCCGACAGACTCTAGGCTAAGATCTGACCAGATGTACCTGGAAAACGGGGAGTACGTAAAGGCAAATGCGGAGAAATTGAGGCTAGAACAAAGGAAAAGGCAGGTATTGTTTTGATTATATATTTATGATGTGAATATATACAGCAGCACTACACATGCTTTGACACAAATTTAAGTTTTTTTAACTTGATATCAGAGGATTAATTTTTTGAAATCAGAGGTTGTAAAACAGTTTGTGCTAACTATTGCAGGCCCAGAAAATGCATGGAAGGAGATGGAAACCGCGATGGTTMGCTAAGGATAAAACAGACAGACACGTATGGATCTGTCGGAGGGTATTGGAAGGCCAGAGAACAGGGTAATTGGGAATCATGTCCTGACATTTTTGGTCAAATTCCAGCTGAGGTATTGGATTAAGTACAGTACACATTTGATTGGTCCTCTTTGGTAAGACCGATACATTTTTCATTGTATTAGAAATTTAGGATTCTTTTTGGGGTAGGCTAGTTGAGGGTTGATAGTTCTGTTGATATGTGAATTACATGCTTGTAAATTATACTAGATMATGATAGGTAAACAATAAAAGAATAGCAGTTTACCAAATCTTTGCCGTATATGATTATTAAACATKCTTTGAGGAATACAGATTACTTATTGTGGGTTTTAATGTGTTGCTTACTGCTAAGAGGACAGTTTTGTCGAAGGAAACCATGCTTCATAATTTGGCATGTATTGTATCTGAATCCAATGGAAAGCCAAGGATGTTTTTGATGCAGGAAAGTGGAANGCTAAGGATAAAACAGACAGACACGTATGGATCTGTCGGAGGGTATTGGAAGGCCAGAGAACAGGGTAATTGGGAATCATGTCCTGACATTTTTGGTCAAATTCCAGCTGAGGTATTGGATTAAGTACAGTACACATTTGATTGGTCCTCTTTGGTAAGACCGATACATTTTTCATTGTATTAGAAATTTAGGATTCTTTTTGGGGTAGGCTAGTTGAGGGTTGATAGTTCTGTTGATATGTGAATTACATGCTTGTAAATTATACTAGATMATGATAGGTAAACAATAAAAGAATAGCAGTTTACCAAATCTTTGCCGTATATGATTATTAAACATKCTTTGAGGAATACAGATTACTTATTGTGGGTTTTAATGTGTTGCTTACTGCTAAGAGGACAGTTTTGTCGAAGGAAACCATGCTTCATAATTTGGCATGTATTGTATCTGAATCCAATGGAAAGCCAAGGATGTTTTTGATGCAGGAAAGTGGAAWGAAAGTTGATATTCATGAGAAGTATCTACTGTGCCTGCTGGTTGTATCATTWGTCAGGTATCCACTATCCAGTTGTCGTGAGTCGTGACAGCACGATAATGATAATGCAAATTCAGGGTGTTCCTAACTGTTTGATTCTTTGAGCTCTYTTGTTTTTTTTGGTTTGTTAGTTTCTTTGGGAACTTGAGCTCGAGTGATGATTAGAATGGAGTTGATCAAACAGAGGTATTATCCGTATATGTGGGCAAGTTTCATTACCAAATTGCAGTCAATTTTAACTTGTAAAGAGGGGTCACCGAGTCAGTGTAAATATCTAGCTTAAGATTGTTGTTGATGCTGGAAAAAGTAGTGTATTACTGGAGACATGAAAGAGAAGCTTGAGCTTCCATTTGTAGTGCKGAAGTACTTATCATAAACCATGRTTGATGAATCTRACCTTGGTGTGAATCATCCTTTTCAACCCACGCAAAACCTCCTAACTCATATTGKMTTGACCAAGACCCGTCAATGGTGCATTGGTGTTGGCGGTTGGCCTGTARCGATTTTCTCCCTTCCTAAATTTGCAACCAAAAAACCTGGAGGACAAGTAAAGCCTTCTTGCAAGAAACTGCTTCTCTCATCATTTGATCCAAATAAATCTACTAATTTATCATTACCAAATTTTGTATACGAGTRTGTGCCTKATACAATTTTTGAATTTATTCATTGACGGAGTATTATTCATTGAATTGGATTATTTTTTATTTTCATAAGAATTTTAGTCATTTTTATTACATATACAAGTGTTACTCAAGTTAAATATTGATTTTAAGATGTTTAATTTCATTGTGTAAATAATTATGTATATTTAAAATATTATTTTTGACAGCCTTAATTATAATATTTGTTTTTTTTTAAAAAAAAACTAATATAATTAGTTAGCTTAATTTATAGTTTCAACATAATCATGTATACTTGAACACAATCATCTACAATTTTTAATGTCAATGTCGTAAGACTTTCAATCAATGAATTAA
>SNQN01002855.1:38612-57714 GCA_008642245.1 Bassia scoparia
TTATGGCAAATCGTTACGATTAATACCGATACGAATTGGGGAGATAAATAAACTACTCCTAATCTATCGTTGATGTGACCAAATATATAGTTATTTATATATCGCTATGTGGTCCTTGCTGGTGTGTTCGAAAGGTGAGGGGATTGATGGCGGCTGCTAAGTTGCCATCTTTGTTCAGTCAAAGCTTCATTTCTGCATATAACTAATAATGTTGATTATGCAAGAGTACAACTACTAAAATACCCACTCTTTCTTATTTATTGTTAACAAGATCAATTATTTGGTCTTTTGTTTGTTTTCTTCAGGCCAATCAGAATGCCGCACTAGRRATTTTGTGACCACGGTCAAGGATTCAAGATTAATACAGTACATTTGTTTGTTCCATAACAGGGGCTGATAATGAGCTTACTCTGTTCGTGAACAGTTCCAGTTTGATTCGTTCAAAGCTCAACCAAAGTTCGACTAGTTGTGGCTCAGTTCGAGTTCGAAATCGACTCGATATCTTGATGAGTCCAATTGAGCTATGTTAGGCTCAGTTCGAAAAACTCACGAACAAGTTCGACCAAAGCTCGGCTCGTTAAGTCATAAAAAATCTTGTCCCAAAACCGGGCCTATTTACTTTTAACTTCAATTCAGTTTTCCTTCTCTTTTAAACAACTTACTTCGGTTCATTTTGGGTAGGTTTCGTAAAACGAGCAGTTGAGGTAGATGTCAATTGTAACGGATAGATGTAGCTGTCGACTAGTAGTGGTTGAGGTTGATTATAATTGGTTAATGTTTGACAAAATAACTAACAATTGAAGTAGTGTATTTATTAATAAAAATATGTTAATTAAAAGAGTAAATTGTAGTTTTGAGAAAAGTTATTCTAGAAAACTAACATTAGTAGCTTTTGTAAAARTTTATCTAAATCATCCTTAATTTAGATTAAATAAAGTTTTGTCTTTGTCCAAACTTTATAAATTGCCTCAAACGCTACATCTAAACTCATCCTTAATTTAGGTGTTTTCAGTTAATATAAACAAGCACTAATAAGATCATAGGCTCAATTAGTGTTTGGACAAACAATTTCTTATTTTTATGCATAGCACTCTGACACATCAGCTTTTATCTACTTTTTAATCATTCAGACTCATACAAGATTTTACACTTTATCCCTAAGACTCCAATTCAGACTCATTTTTAAAATATCTCCAAACTTTTTTTATTTATAAAATTGTCAAAATATCTTAAACATTTTTTAATACAACTATTAATTAGATTAATGGGGCCCACATGAGTCTCATTGTGAGTTTGGTTTTTCAAGACTCACTTTGCGACTTTCCCTAGTCTTGAAAAACAATATTGGGTGAGACTTGCTTGAAACTCCCATTGAGACTAAGGATAAACAATGGCTGAGCACCGGTCCAGAACTAGACCAGACCAGACCGGGACCGGGACCGGCTGGATCGGCCGATTGAAATCTCCAAAAAACTTGGACCTAGACCAGACCTGAATTCATTCCGTTCTAGGTCTGGACCTGTTAGACCTGTTTAATTTAATTTTTTTGCTCTTTTGATTGAAAAATCAATAAAAAATCTATTGGACCAATTGGACTTGTTGTGCATTGAGCTCTTACTAGTTACTAACTTATCTTAGAGACTTACACTTCAAATATAATATAGAGGAGAGTTACAAACATTTGGTTATTAATTTTTGAGAATATTATATATATATATATATATATATATATATATATTCTGATCTACCGGTCCGGACTTGAAATCTCCGGTTTTGAACCGGATCGGACCGAAAGATCGACTCCCCTAATTTCTTTGGACTTGGATCTAGATTGGAATTGGCGGTCCGATCCAATCCGATCCAAATTCAGATCCAGTTTCAGGTTCAGACCGAACCTTTGCTCACCCCTAATAAACATGCCCTAACTATTATGAATAATTTCTATTTTTTATAGCTTTTGGCAAAAATTTAACAAAAGATATCAAATAACCTTAGACCATTTAAAGATTTGATCAAAAGCTGGTCAACCATAAAAAGTTTAGGAGTGAGGATTGTTTACTAAGAAAATGAGCACGTCCAGATACATGATCTGAACATGTTTCGGACCCACTAACTAACAAAGTTTGAGTTCGGAAGATTCGACCTATTTTCCCCATATCCGAATTCCCTCAAAACAGTCCAACTAGAGTGGTTAATAAGCCGAGTATGCTCGCCAACAGCTCGAGCTGTTTGGCTCGATAATAAACAATATGTACACGAGCTATGTTAAACTCTATCCAAAAAGCTCGCGAGTTGACTTGAATTATATATTTATGATAAATAATATATTTATTTTATATATTTAACTAAAGTTAATAAATGAAAAGACAAAAATAAAAATAAAATTATAATACACAAGCTCATCTTCATAATGATAGGTCCAAATAAGCCTYTCTTTACAAATGAGCCTCACTTGAATCATGAGCTCGAGCCTCCTGTCGAGCTCAATATTTCAAGCTCGAGTCGAGCCTCCAAGCTTATGAGCTCAAGCTGAGCCTAGGAAAGCTCGATCTCGAGCCCTCGACTCGACTCATTAACAACCTAACCCTAAGTCTAACATTGTAAAGTTTTTAATCTAGAAGTATTATACAAGTAAGSATCGGGGTGGGATTTGCAAATGTGGATTACAACTAATTTATATAAAAAATATAAAATGGGAAAATAATTTTTAGGAAAAGATTTTACTTTATGGGGAGAAAATATTATATTTTTAAATGAATACAATGTAATTTTTGGGGAAAATGTTTTCAATAGGGCGGAAAATAGTTTTCTAGTCAAAGTTTCACATTTTAATGTTATACTCCAAATCAAACAATTAATGTTTAAAGAAAAAAATAAGTTTTTTAAAAAGTATTTTACTCTCTACCAAAAAGACCCTTAACTAAACTTTTTTATAATCACCAAGGGCCTGTTTACATTAGCTTCAGTTCAGTTCAGTTCAGCTTCATTCAGTTCAATTCAGTTCAGCTCTTAACCCAATTTCTCTCTCTCATAAAATATTCAATTCAGTTCAGTTCAGTTCAGTTCAGCTCCATTCAGTTCAGTTTAGTTTAATTCAGCTTTATTCAGTTCAGTTCAGTTGATTTCAGTTAATGTAAACAGGCCCCAAGTCTAATAAGTTCTTACATACATGAAAGTAATAAGGGGATTACTATTCGAAGTCCACTTTTATTAGAATCAAAGTCCACCTTTCGTGTAAACTTCCCATATTAACCTTGCCACCAACATATACCACCACCACCAAATCACCTTGCAACCATCGTCTTGACCCCACGTCACGCCTGTGACCACCCCACCCCACGCCTACAACCACCAGGCCAACAACAAATTAAAGCAAGACTTCGCATTTTTTTAAGGCCATGAACGCTTGACCATGGCGACGCGACCATGGTCCTGGCGCCTAGCCTAGGCGCCAGGACCATGGTTGCGTCGCCATGGTCAAGCGTCCATACTAATCAAAGTCCAAAAAAAATTAAACAACAATCCAACGCCGCCTGGCCTAGGCGTCAGGCCCATGGTGGCTGCGCCTGGCCCAAGCGTGGCTGCCATGGGCCCGACGCCTAGGTCGGGCGTTGGGTTGTTGTTGTATTGCTTCGGATGTTTCGCGTTGGTATGTGGAAGTACCGTAAAGTCGGGGGCGTTGTCCCCAAACCAGGGCACCAAACTAACAGTTAGGGAGGTGGAGTAGGGGAATGGTGGTGGTGTTGGTGGTTTGGGAGGTGGAGTAGTGGAAGGGCAATCCAGAAGTAATAAAATTAAAATTACAATACAAGTCTTTTGATTGTTTATTTACCTTTGAAACTTAAATATTTTATTGAAAAGTTAAAAATCTCAATAGATCGAGAATCAAGAATAGCTTAGTTGGTTAGAGCATACCTCTTAGTTTTAGGAGATCTTGGGATCAAATCTCTTCACCACCCTTGTGACTAGAGGTGTCAGTTTGGGTTGCAATCGACTGGGTTAATTGAACGATTTCAATATGAATGAAAATAACATAAATTGAAAGTGACTTGTAACCTGAAATAAACCTAAACTGAAAGTGACCTAAATTCTTTCTCACCTGAAAAAATAGTAAAACGAACCGAACTCTTCTTGAAAAAAACAACTTGAACCGAAGATAACCCGATCGTTTAATTTGTTCATGCTAATTAACCAAGTCAACTCGAACCAATTATTGGAACCGAATTGATTTCGGTCCGCACGCTAACATCACGAGACCGAACCGAACGGTTCTAAAAAAAAAATTTGTTTGACCTGTCACCGCAATTAACCCGAATTGAATTGAATTGGACTGCCACTCAAAATAACTTGATGAAGCTTGAATCGAATTGAACAAAATATGTTTGGATTAAACCAAAACTATATCGTTATTCGTTAATTCGAATTGACACCCCTATATCATTCATGACTCTCTAAACACACACCCAAAAAAAACTCCATCGGCCAATTATTATTGAATTGAGCTTGAGTTGAGTTGATCTGCGTGAGATCTTATTTTGCCGCTAATTGGACTACAATATTATCTTCTAATGCATAAGAGATTAGATTCTATTATAACTTGCCATCGAAGAAATAGGATTCAATTCACTCCCAAAATAATAAAAATAACTTCTAATTAAAACATTGGTTAGGAGTCTTATCACTCTTATGACTTGTAATAATGCAATTGGTTTAGATCCGTCATTAGTTGAATAATTCTATGATCTAACCAACTCACCATCATACTCTTAATTTAAAACTAACATGTTACGAATGAATGTCCATTCTTGAATTGCTAGTCAATCATACCAAGCACTTGTATATTTTTTTAATAGTCACACACTCGCACTATTGAAAGTTGGTACAAATTAAAATTTAGACGAGAGATATAAAGTGAAAAAAAAATGATTTTTTTGGACGAGAAGATAAAAAGATATTATTACAAAATATTCGATATTACAATAGAAAGAATTTCCTCCGACAGTTCCTCAAGCCACACTTGATCACTCATATTACGACATAATTGAGCCAAGGAGTTTGTACAAGCAAAAAGATAAAAAGATTTTAGGAAATTCTAAGCCATACCCATGAGGATTGCGACTTTTCAAGGTGTATCGAGGTTTTTTGAAACTTCTCAGGTATGCGATTAAGATCCTAATCATTTATTAGCTATGCCCTTCCCCTGTTACCAACAACTAACCATAGTTAATTTTTTTTGTAAAAAAAAAACGAAATAATCCTAAATTCCCCTCTTCCTCCCACTCAACCACCCACCCACCACTACCCTCTTCCATCATAAACACTACTCACCACCCCTAGCGTCGAGCCCATAACGAACTGAACCCTCATGAATCCAACGAACCCCACAMAACTCCCACCTGAACCAACATGCGACTCCACTTGAATCCACTCGCYGCACCACATGAACCCACTCGCAACCCCCAATTCACCTGAACCCAACAACAACTCCGCGCAAAGCTGCCTGAAGGACTCACGACACCCCAAGCCACTTGAATCCCCTTGAATAAACCCCAAAACATTGAAATCAAATTGGGGGGAAATTTAGGGATTTTTTTATTCCTTAATTCTCTAATTTGCTACCAGGAATATTCATCAGGAGATTTTAACCTTTACTTTAGCTATTTTATCTTGCTTGCACTGAATTATAACAATTAATTTATTGTCAATATATAGTGTTGTTCTGTTGGTTTTATTTGTTTGAAACTATTTGTGCCATTTTCTGCTAATCGTTAAGTGATTATTAATTTTTATGACACCTTGTGCATGTGTGTTCTTGTGTAATGCAGTATAGTAAAAGATTTGGTAAGATGATTAATTTCATTAACCAAATACTCTAACCTACAAACTTGAACAAATATTATTTGAATCATTATGAATAACTCTATAAAACTTTGAACAAAATCCATTATTTGAAGTATGAAACTATGACCTTTGAGAGTGGTATAGCAATTATTACCATACATTTGAAATCATATTTGGTCTGCTATTCGCAGGAGAAATATCCAACACCCCAACTAACACCAACTAATGATGAAATTCAGATGAATTGCTTCCTTTCTCCCACCTCCATTTCATGCAGCCATACAGAAGAGGCACTGACCTGTGTCCCAAAATCCTTCACCAGCACCAAGAGGAAAACTCTTCCTCATGCTGTACCAAGCGAGTAATTTCACAACATGAGAGGATATGAGGAAACATTCCCGAGACACCCACGCAATACCCGCACAAACGCCGCAATTGCACCCCAGTTATTGAAAACGGCACCCCGCAGCGCCCTGTTTGTCCGATGCGGAGGATACGACCCTTATGCGTTGTTACATGCAATTTATGAAGATGCTATAGTGGGGTACAACAACAGGCTGAATCTTTGGAAATGTTTTGCTTGAATCAGCACAATCAGAGCACCCTTCCTTCCACCAGAGAACTGAAGGTCTGGAAATGCCGATTGAGGAAGAATGCAATGTTATACACATGGACCTGCATACGACTGGCTGGGAAGTTGATTGAAAGAAGCTTTATGGAGAGGAGTTTGAATATTTTGTTTTTGGAAGAGAGGAAGTTACCGTTCTTCATGAGGCAAGTCGATTATCTCCATGATCTTCTAAGAAACCATCAACTTCACTTATCAACATGTTTTGAAATGGTTAAAACGACCCAAAGTTAGGAGAAATTGAGATGGGCATTGGCGAAGTGAGGAGCTGCTTGTTCTTTATTATAACTATTGTTCGTATGATGATGAAGCAGTTGAAGGGAGAAAGGTTCTACGGACTGAGCTGTGCCGAAACGGTTGATGTTGCTGAGCTACCTATTCGCGGGGTATACCTCGCCCGAGGTGTTAAAGGCAAGTCTAAGCTACTAAGGGCAAAGTGCCTCATGATGAGATTGGGTCAAGCTGAGCAAATGAAAGTACATTGGCAACGCAAACACGAACAGTATGAAGAGTAAGGTTGAATCCACTTCCAAAAAATGAGGCAAAGAGAGAAAGAACAGTTGATTTTGGCAAGAAGGTTTGTTTGAAATGTGATGAGAAAGCAGAAGACAAGATCGAATTTGAGCAAAAGCTACAGCAGTGCATGGATTATGGAAAACAAAAAAGAAGAGTATCAAAGACTCATCTCCACTTGCTTCTTTGAACAAAGGGAAGCCCCTACACCTACTGAAGGGCTGACGCGCAGGATCATATGGCAGAAGTACGAACCAGGCAACTAAAATTTCTGGTTTTACGCTTGGTGGAAAACAACTAAAAAGACTGAATTATTGTGTCTTTCATGGCTAGTTTATGGTCTAGTTATGGTACTTTATGTCTGTGTTCAAATGGTTCTAGTTATGGTGTACCTTTTGTCAGTTTCTTTTGCTAACTTTAATGATCCTTTGAATTTTTATTTTTCGTTCTACTTATGATGTAATTGATGTTTGTTCGATGGGCTTAAGACTGAATGGCCTTAAGAATATTTTCTGTTAATTATTTCCTGTATATGAATTTTCTGATAAAAAGCATTATTACACTAACAAGGTATCAATAATTCTTGTTTTGGGAAAAAGAAATAATCATTTTCTTTAAATAAAAATCCACAAAATTTAATTGTATCATCATACGTCAAGTAACTATTTCCTGCTGACAAGTTTGCTATATGTTGCAATTCGTTTGTGTGATTGAATTATCAGTCCAAACACTAATTTCCTTATGACAAAGTGCAATCTATTTGCCAAGCATGTCATTCTTTCAGAAAAATACGTATTATGTACCAACCATAAATTTACTTCACACCACTAATAGAGCGGATGTACTTCAAATATAAGGCCTACATACGACAAGTATCAACCTGAGCGAAAATTAAAACTCTGACACAATTAAAAGCATGTTCAAATTCCAAGTAGCTCTCCCAAGTTCTGTTCGTCAAGTTCAGAAAACGCAGAAATTTGTTTGAACTAGTTATAGACCATATATATAACCACATGCCATACAACTAACACACAAAATTTGACAAGAAGAAAGATGTGAAGGAATAGAGAGCAAGGATGCCCATTGTTCACATGATTATTTTGCGGAACTGCGCTTTATAATGCAAACAATTCATGCAGATTGCGGCGGGGGCTCTTGTATCCGTATTATGGACGTAAGTCGTCAGCGAGGAAAAAACTGGTTCAACAACACGTCGCAATGGCATTCAGGGGGGCTGGTCTTGTCACCATTGCAGAAAAGGCACGCCGCAATGAAGAGTTGGTTATGTGTGTTGGCCGATGATGCGGATGGATGAAATTACGATGGGCAATCTACCCAGGTTGGATTGGAGTCACTTTTGTAAGTGTAAATCAAACTTTGAAGATGAGTACCGAGCAGGCAAACTGCTGAAATTTGCAAACGAATCCTTTACCAAACGAAAGTAGGGTATTTCAGGGATGATCGCAGTTGATTGCAGGCAGTGGGAATGGAAAATTGTCGACAACGCTTAGGAAGCCAAAATATGCAGAAGTAGAGATCTTATAAGCCACACCTCATTTAAAGAACGGTTGCTGATCAGATTATGGAGTTGGCATGCATTTTTCGAAATGCAAGATGCGCTCCTGCAACCGATCTATATACATGTCCTTTAGATAACTTTACTGTGTTCGATGAGGTATATCATGGTGTTGCAAGCCCGCCTAATTTACTGTCAACGAGCACACCTTACATAGGTACTATTTGCAGAGGAGATCTATCCGAAATCGGCGTACATTACTACAGGTATAATAGTACAATCAGGTACTAAGGACAAAGTTGTTTGCATATAAAACGCTCAGCGTAAAGACGTCGAACGTGCTTTTGAGTTTTACAAGACTCGGTTTGCATAATACGACGAACTGTCATCCTGCGCATAACAGACGAATAACATTTTGCTGCGAACTATTTTTGTGAAAAAGCTTTATTTCTTCATCAACATGAATTGTAGAGAGACGACAGGACAACTACATGAGGAGACGGATCGTGTTTTACGTCATAACATGGAGAATCGACCGCAAGGCTCCGGAGTAGCCAAGTATCCGGTAAACCATAAATGAGCTTTTGAATTCAATGTCAGGCGATCGAGCACATCACTCCGACGCCATTGTATACGACAACAGGTTGAACGTTCGTGACTAAAGAAGACCATTTAGCACATAGAATGAATTTGAATTGTCATATTATGGCACACTTCGCCCAAACGCAGAGTGGGGTTTATTTCCGTAGTAGTCTTGTTTACAACGTATGTGTTTATTTATTTCATAAATATTCGTACTAAACTATAGCTTTCATTAATGTTGGGTGTGTTCTTCATTACTATGTTGTTCTTAATCACAATCATATTTATAATGAACTTAATTACAGTTTCTCAATTATTTAAAGTTTACTAATTAGTGTAATAATATTTCACCAATTTATACGTTTTTAATTTTAGTAATTAATGTGATATTTTATAGTCTATATTTATCAACTAAATTAGAAATAAAATGGAGTGTGAAATAATTAGGAAAAATAGAAATAGGAGTGTGAAAATAATAAAGGAAATATAAAAGATTGATGTGGTAAGTATGTGGGTATAGTAAAAGTAGAGGAGAGTGGTGAGGAATTTTCCTCAATGTTGTGTGTGAATAAGTACAAGATGAGGGAAAATTAGTGAGAAAAGAGGAAGTAGTAGGGTGAGAGGAAATAGAGTTAGTATTTTGAGGAAGGAAATATTCCTCAACTTGTAGCTGCTTTGCCATACCCTTAACACGCCAACCTACAAGAAGAAGGCATAACGTGTGGTACACTCGAAGGACAGACTTAAAGGTGAAATCTCATATGCTAGTCGAGGATATTCTTAAAAATGGAGACAGAGATCTGCTTAGGAGGCAAAGAAGAAGGGGGCTAAATTTCTAGGTGTGTGAAGCTCTGTCAGGCGTTGCTAGACGAGGTCAGAGAGGAGATCGGGGAGCGAGGTAAGCTACCAGGGGGACTCGACTGAGGAGCATGTAACTTTGGCGTTGATATCCTGCCACAGGGGATTATGACTTTGAGGCGGGTATAACTCCAGTGTAATTGTCTTCGCTGTTTATATAATATTATATACATTATATAATTATATATTCTTGTTTTTCTTTCTTTTTTTTTTTTTTTTTTGATAGGACTATGTCTTTTGACTGGTTGCATGATGGTGTTGTGAAAATACTTCGAGTGATATTAGTCCTGATCTTCTTTCTTGGATGCTTAGTTTGATTCCCACATTTGTGTCTCATCGTCATCATTATAAATGGCATTATTGGGCTTAGATATGCATAAGTGACAAAATTGAGGCAAGACAAGCAAATTAAAAGGTATATTAGCTAAACATTAGCCAGTCTATTTTAACTGCAATTTTTTTGTAGGTATTAAGTCTTAAGGATCAATTGTTGAAGCAAAGAGGAAGGATACAAAGGTTATGATTCAAGCACATCTAACCTCGTCGCTAACCATGGACACCGAAGTCATAGATACGCAATTCACAAGAGCAATATCGTAAGGGCACTTGTTATGTAGGAAATGTGCTCAAATCCATAATAAATTGCTAAAATTTGTAAGGATAAGTCCCAATGAAGAGGAATGTTCTCAAAATTGATTCTCGCGACATGCTCAGAAGAAGAGGAAACAAAAGAATGATAACGGTGTCTGTGGCCCCACATGGGGCTGGGGAAAAAGCAATTTTTTTTTTGCTCAGTGTACATAAAAGACACATTTTGGGAGGTACTTAAACTGCTGCTCCCAACGCGTCGTTTTTAGAGCGTGGAAGCAAAAAATGGGATTTATCAATTGACTGGCGCGTCAGGCAGATTGGACGCGAACGCGGCTGCGCAAGCATCAACCAATCGAATTCAGTAAATACCCAACGGTTATATTTTGTAAATAAATTTCGACATATAAAAATTCAAAAAAAAAATTTACCAACGTCTATTTTTTCTCCTCTATAATAAACCATTTGCTATATTGATATATATTTTTGTTGTAAACAAAATCATTAATTTAATGAAAATATGTAATTTCACATTATTCGTACATATAAAGTAACGTTAAATAATTTTTTTACAACTATTTTTGGTTATTATATAATCATGATTCATTAATTTACAAATTTTATTAACAATAATTTGTTTATATAAAGTAGGAGTAGAAAACTAAAAATGATGGTAAATATGGTGGGATATAGGAAAACGTAGAAGAGAGAGTGAGGAATTTTTTTTTTATGGTTGTTGTAGAGGTAAAAGATGTTGAGGAAATTTGGTGGGAAGAGAGAGAGTAGTGAGGAGAGGAAATTTCCTCACCACTACTAATGCTCTAATAGAAGGGTGTTCGATAGTAGGTTTGACGTGCCGGATATGAACAACATGCAATAGTTCGAGGGTCCGTTAACATGGTATCAGAGCTGAATGTCATTTGGGTTTGAATTATGAAGTAGTAAACCCCTCATACACGCAAATTAATTCCACTTAGAAGGGAGGAGGGAGAGATTCGAACACGTGACTCTATGCCACGCTGACATGATATATGTTAACCGACCATCTAACACAAAAACTTAACTGATAATTGAGGTCAGGAATATATATATATACTCTTACTACATCTCATATGAAAGCCATTTTTAGGCTTGAAATGTGAACGTGACAGGTCACCATATGAGCGAATTAATTCCACTTAGAAGGAGATGGAGGTAGATTTGAATCGTTGACCCTATGTCACACTGGTCTGATACGATGTTAACCGAATCTCTCACCAAAAGTTTAAACTGATGGTTGAAACCAGAAATTATATTGATAGAGTATATAATATTGTAGAGTATATACTTCTCCGTAATAGGAAGATGCTTTAGTTTCGAAAACGGAGTCACAATTAGATGTATCACTTTGGTTTCTTTCCTTTTTGGAGTGGGGACATATTAAATACACATTTTCTCTCTTTATTCGGGACACAATTAATTACTATTTTTTATACCTACTTTATTAAAATATTCATCAATACACATACTTTAATACTTTTTCTCTTTTTTGTCCCATTACACACTCACCACTATTAAATTTGTCTCAAAACATGCTATTCGAAGTAGCATTCTTACTGTTACGGAGGTAGTATAAATTATTCTATATCAATTGATTTCTTTATTTAAAGGAAAAAGTTGCAATATATAGCCAATAAAGTACGCAACTGTAATAGTTAATTTTTTAATTTTCAAGTTTTTATATGATTGTTTTGCGATCCATTTTTGTGAAAGAAATGCTTTTTATTTTTTATAAAAAAAGCTTAATGAATGTAATTTGCAAATTGATAAATATTATAATTGTTTTTGTTTAAAAATTATAAAATTTTCATAGATCGTGCAACGACGACACTAATCTAGATAGTAAGAATTGAACACACACATCATGATCGCGAGGAGTTAATATGTGCTCATTAGTCATAATCAAACATATATTTTTTTAGAATTAAAAGTTTTAAAGTGCTCTCAATTTTTAAATTACAAGTTGGAGCTTTTTGATAACTTCACAGATGATATTTCTAGCATTGCCCAAATTAGATATGCCCCCTTAATTCTGTTGATTTTGGGTGACACTATAGTGTGCAATTGCTGACGTTATTATGAAGTTAATGTGCTATCAATAAATTTTTATTCTATTATGAGCATCAATTTATGGATTAAATATATTCGAGTAATCCAAAAATAATAATTCATTCCATATTATTACAAGTTGTACGTCTGGAGCGTTACATAAGAAATAATACATTTTTAAATGGTACTTTTCTCTGTTTCAATTTATTTTTTACTTTCCTTTTTTGGTGTTCTTTTTATTCTTTACGTTTCTTTTTATACTTTACTTTTTTAATAATGTTCTTTACTCTAAAATTTCTCATATTATCCTTTCTTTTTTTCTCCATTCTTGATTTGCCTCCAACTACTTCTCACTCATTTTTAATTACTTTAATTTTACTACACATATCTCTAACAAATTAAAAGATAATAACTTGCAAGTAATACTAACATTTTTATCCAATACGTAAATCCCTTATATTGAGTGTAATTTTACAAACGTAAAAGATAAATCGAAACGGGAGAATATAAGAAACATTCAAAATCACGTGTCATCGGTGCAATTAATTATTTATTCTATTTATATTATCACTTTTATTTTCTTATCTACTGCTAGACGCTCGTTAGTTTTGCCTATTCATTTATTATTGTAATGTACTTTTGTTTGTTCTAAAAGAAAGAAACATATGTACTCATCAAATAATTAAGGAATTCATTATATAATGAGTTTATTATTAATAATATAGTATCTATCATTAAATATTTTAACCCACCACATTTTCTTCTGACTTTTAGTGGGTTGAAAGAAGAATTTTGCCATATTCAATTCAGATGTACTTGGACATTCTTCATTAACGAAGAATATCTCATCAATTAGGGTTTTGTTTAAACTTATATTAATTGGCTGAATTATTTGGCAGTTACTGCAACTAGGGTATATGATGTTTTAAGTTTAATCTTGACATACTTCTGGTAGGCTACAGTTGATAACTACAAGAAAATGAGAGTTTTAGCTACTTTAATTATCAGCAGTGGTATTTTTTAAACGGTCTGTATAGTATTACCCAACGTTAGCGGTTGGTAAATTGCCGATATATTGTAGTGATCTACCTGTAGTTGATATAATCATATGTTGTTGGTATTCGTGTCACTTGTTTACAAAATAATTGGGTTCTCAATAATTTTAATCTAATTGATTGAGAAAAGGATGTTGAGTACCTCCATATTACAATTTAAAAAACTATCCATATTTCGTGGTGAATCGATTGTTTAGTTGTTTATGTTGTTTTTATGTACTCTTGCTACAACATTGACAATTTAATTTTTTTTTTTTTCCTCTATCCAAATTATATCCACTAAATTTGGAATCAATCCTTAAAATGAAAAAAAATCTAGCTAGTACAATGCTTCCATCAAGGGTATTAATACGACTTCAATAGATTAGCCCAACTCGTCAAGCCCGAAGCCATTATCGAACACAGTAGTCGTTTCTCTTAATACCATTAATCAAACAGTTTCTATTGACCAAAAACCAATTATATATATGATGATTAAATGTTCATTCCAGATGTTTGAGAATAAAAAAAGATCGATGATGATGCGCTTGTGGTGGTTATTATGTGTTTTATGGTGGTTGGTGGCCAACTAATTCTTAAAATTGAGCCTACCACACTGATAAAGAAGATCACAACTGCCCACAAGGCCACAATATTTATGTAGTAGCCTAGATGGAAATACTTAGTCTACACCGAATATTACCTACATCTAATAGAAAGGAGTGATAAGTGGAACGCATGCAATGTTTTAAATATTAATATTCACATGTTTAAAACTTCTCTCAGTAAGGGTAAATTTACCACAGAATACCAGATTGATAGTGACGTTGAATAAGACCATATGGAGGACATAAGTACTAATATTAATTAAACATCATAAACATTGAAGTAACCTTTGACAACATTATATGATAAAGGGTTGTTAAAAAAATAAAAATCAAATGAAGGATAACCTTTGACCAGCCAAATTTGGCAACTGAACTTTGCAATATACTATAACAGATCATCTGAGCGTGTTGCCTGTTGGCTGCCAATCAGGAACCAAAAATGGACATAGACCACGAACAACTGAACTTAAAAATTCTGTTTTTGGTTTACATCACACTTGCTACAGATTCCATTCACATCAAATACTATTCACTAGTGTTCTTGTAATGCATTGTTTTGTCACAATCCAAACAAGTCGAGAAAAAGTTCAATTTTTCAATACCATTTGTCACAAATGAACTCAAAATGTATGTTGTCCATGTAACATTGTAAGTGCAACACAAAATATTGTTCCGTTCTTAAAATGGACAATTGTTAAATATATTGTCTGTATTTGAAACTCATTCTGTCATGGCATTCGACGATAACTAAATTTCTTAAAACTTAAGAGCACGTAAAAACTCGTGATTTTATGTACTATCATGTATAAAAGCTGTGAACCTTGTGTAGTGTGTGACATTGTTGAGTTTGAGAGTCTTGTTTCTCATTGTATATTTATGTTTTAATGTGTTTTGCATTTTAAAGGTTAAAGCTTCAAATATTTATTCTAAATTTTCTTATCAGATCATGTTAAATGATTTTAAGAACTATTTGGATACATTATTGCCTAATGGGTGCTAAAAAGCTCGTGCATATTATTCCATTTGTTCGGCAAGGAGGTCGGGGGCTAATCAGCATTACAATACACCAAAAATGCTTTGGCACCTTATATTTGTGCAATCATCAGTAATTCTTAGTAAGCATGTATTAAGGTTGTGTGAAAGTAGAGAAAGCTCAGTAAATGAGCTACTCTCTCGATTCTAGAGACCATAACATTATTTGTTCCCCATCCTAGTGTTAGTTGATATGGTGGTTAATTTTGCATATGCTTAACAAACATTGCCTCAGAATAATCGACAAAACTAGAAATTGCAGTAATAGCTTCAATTGACTAGTTTGGACATAAAACATTCATTCATAAGCACTATGTAACAAGAAGGCAGTTGCTTCTTTGCAGATTATAGCAGGAAAACAGCTTACAGAAACAATGTTTGAGAAGTTTAGGTAAAAAAAAAAAAAAAAAAGATGAGGCTAATGCATCTGTGTTAAATTCTGCACTTCATACTTGTAAAGCATTGCATAACTTGCCAATATTTGTATGACTCACTAATATTCGATCTTCATGTAATTATGAATGTGAATACCAACTATAATTTCTCAGAACCAAGATGCTCAAGTGGCCTTCAAATTGCAGACCAAAAAAACAAATCAAGGCGAAATTATGTTACATTACATTACAGCCAAGATATAAAAATGACATTAATAGCATGTCATGAGGATAGTTTTTAAGAGGGTTGCCAGAGGAGAGGAAACGATCTTTCCTTCCAACTTGAAGCATCCAATCTCGATCTTCGTCTACAGGAAATCCTTATGGTATATTTGCTTCACCATGCCTTTGCTTTCTCAAGAATTCCCGGTCTATGGTACCGGCTTAATCCTGCCTTGCGTACGCACCTCACTGCTGTATGTTCAGCCTTTGTACTCTCTCCAACACCTCGCATGCTACGACATTTATGATCTCTTCCCATAGATTCGCTCTCAATCAGCATCTTTCATGTGCCTCGGAGGTAAGGTTGCATCAAAATCTCATACGCGGGAAGTAGTAGAAAAGTGCTCTTTGAGCGATTGATGAAGTATGGCGCAGTGAACGTACATTCATCCATGATGAAGAAGTCTGATGGTCTTCTTCAACCTCAGAAGCTCCCTAGGACTATTGCATCGACTGTCTCATCAGTAGTATCGCTGACCTGCAAATCAAGTTAACAATCACGATCTCATCACTTTCGATCTTCAGGTCTCAGGCTAATATTTTCCCACTTCTCGGCTATCCATGTACTCAAAGGGCCACCAACCTCTCGCATACCGGAACAACAGCCTTTGTACCCCTATCTGCTGGCCGAACCCTGCTGTGGAAGTCTATTCCTGTAATACGAAGTTTAGGGGACCATTTGCTTTTTTGCGAGGGCTTGTATAAGGCAAGCCATTGTACACCCAAGAATAACAAATCTATGATATGATTTGGATGCTTTCTCACGCAACTTATAAATGGTGTTGTAGCAAGAAAAAGGTCATTCTTTTTAGGTGGCTGAATAAAGCTTGTAAGCTTTTAAGAAGTCGATGGTGAGATCTTCAATATCACAGATATTGGTTGAGACTGTCGAACAGTGCCGCTAGACGTGCTCCAGACCATTGGCACCTGATGAGCAAGCTTTGGATGCTATCACATAAGGTGTCGAATGCTGCCTAATGCTTAACAGCTCATTTGCAGTCTTAAGATCAAAGCTTGAACTGCTTTGCACATTGATTTAAAAGAGTGCTCAAATCAACTTCATCTATTTGATGTTTTGCTTCTTTCCATGAGCTATTCTACTTCGATGACTCTTGCTTTGCGAATTTCCCCCTTCTTCATCCTGAACATTCTTGGGACTAAAAGAAGCCATCTTAACTTTCACTACAAAGAACACATATCATACTCCTTCATCTCAACATAATCATACACTACTAGCCGCTAAAGCTTATTACTTCCCCTTCATGATCACATACCCTTTGACGACTTTCTTCCTCCTTGACCCTTAACGGACTTCTCCCTCTTCTCGGGATTAGTCGAATCTTCGGAGCAACAATCCTTTACCATCTCCTCCTCGGTAACTCACGGCTTGGCCCCAGGAATGCGATCAATTCCAACAATGATGAACAAAATCATCCACATCACATTGGGTTCTAATTGGGTGGTTGCACCCAGTTGGATTCAAATGAGTCACAACTCTTATTGGAAACAAACTACTATCTGGGCTATCAATGTTATGATTCAGAAATGAAGGTTGGCATTGAAAGGATATGATTCACAAGAACATCATACAATGATTTCTCAGTAGCTTCAAGGGCTCTACAATCTTGTGTAGAAGCAGATTTCATCTAAATTTTCTTCTAAAAGATACAACTGATGTATTAGACAATCATCAGGAAAATCAGGTATTTCTGAACTAGCAAAACACTCATTTTGTCAAGTGAAAGAGTATTCAAATTAATCAAATCAGATGCTTCTACACTTTACTTTGCTCTCATTTTCCTCAAATGAGAGGGTTTGAGAACAACAAAATCAGGGTTTGAAACAATCTCCAAAAGTTGGTTCTTTTGAAAGTTTGACAGCATTCTGGTTAAACTTGAAAGACATTGTTCATGAATCAGAATCAACAAGCACAGAATTCATGATGGAGCAAGAAACAACTTTTGTATGATTTCACACAAGTAAAAGATCAAACAGTTGGTGGGTATAACAGAAACCCAACCCACCCAAAAACAACCAAGAAATCAATGAAAATCAAACATAAAGGAAGAAACGAACACATTGAGAGAAAGCGGCAAACTTAAAGGCTGATTAAATGATAAGTATAATGTGAGCAATTAGATGAATAACTAAAAAGTACCTGGAAAAAATGAAAGAAATGGACTCAAGTTTGTTGCTTTGTGCAATGACTGTATTTAGCAGCAGAATTAGGAATTAAAAAGGGTGAAATTAAACTGTGTAATGAATGTTAGGAAGGAGCTGAAAAGGAGCTAAAAGCCAAAATCAATTCTGAGGATTTAGATAATAAACGGTCAATGTAGTGATATATCATAGTAGAAAGTCAAGTGACCAATATACATGTACTCCGTAGAAAAGTAAAGGCCTTCATGTTATCACTTGCTTGTTGCCCAAGCTCCCAAGTTGCCGATTGTGTGCACGTTGAAACAAGCACCATCTTTTTTAACAAAGTGTAAATTACTTGCTCAATAACTACTCCTCCGTTTTTTTTATGTCTCAGTCAACAAAACACACTTGCCGACACAAACTTTGATCGTAATAATTATAATTGATTAATGAAATTATAAAAAAACTAGTTATTAATATTATATTACGAGACGAATCTAACGAGATTTCATTTACTATATTTTTCATTCGTGTAGCACAAAACTTGGTCAAAGTGCTTCTTGTGAATAGTGCAAAGTCAACTGGGGCAAACTAACAAACGGAGGAAGTATTTGATTTTAAAAAAATTGGAAATTTTAAGTCATGTGCGACTTTCCAAGGTGTACTCCTAATCATTAATAGTTAGTCCTTCCTAATATCATAATTACTTTAGTTAATTTTAAAAAAAATTAAAAAAATATCAAAACTCACCTCTTCTCCCCTCACCCCGCCACCCTAAAAATTCCCCACCACATCCGAAACCCCCCCCATCGCCGGATAAACTCCATCCTTACCGTTGGACCACCTCCACCCCGAAAAAACTCCAAATTTCCGCTCTCTCTTCGAATTTGGTTTGATTCGAACATTATTGTTAAAATTGTAATATTTGGGCTTTTGTTTCTTTGCATTGAATTGCAAATTCATGTATTTAATGTTGTTTTCGTTGTTGAATACAAGAGTTTGATTCGAAAAAAATT
>SNQN01002855.1:57739-68025 GCA_008642245.1 Bassia scoparia
ATTGTGATGATTTTGATGTACGATAGGTTGAAGAAGAAGAGGAGGCCATTGATGGATTGAAGTTGCACAATGGATGAAGGAAGAGGAAGAGTAATGAAAGTGTATAATTGAAGAGGAAAATCAAGCATCTGGGCCCACAAAGGGAAAAAATAGACGGTTGAAATGAATATCTGGTGGGACCCACTAGCCGGAGTGGTTTTCCTTCCATCAGAAAACCGGAGTGGGTAGTGAATTCTAAAAGTTTTGGGAAAAGTGGGTAGTTGTTTTTATTTTTGGGGAATCCGGGTAGTTTTTTCTAAAAGTGTCCCAAATGTGGGTAGTTAATGGCAATTTTTCCTATAATATATATTATATATTTATATAATATATATTATATATATATATAATACAGAGGAAGACAATTACCTATTTGGGTATAAATCACTACTGCTCAAAGATCATAGTCCCCCTGTGAGCAGGGAAGTACTCATCAACCCATATGTTGCACGCTGGATCCCAGTCCCGAGTGCTTGCCCTCCTGGGTAGCATGTCAGCCTCCTCCTCCGCCATCTTCCTGCTCTGGGACCTCGTCTAGCAACGCCTGACAGAAGAGCCTTCACTACCACCAGAAATTTTAGCCCCCTTCTTCTTTGCCTTCCCTGAAGCAGGAGTCTCTGTCTTCTCCATTTTTTGAAGAATATCCTGACTAGATCTGAGATTGTACTTCCTCGTTGGATTGTACTCCACCTTACGCTTCTTCTTGTCAGTGGTTGGAGGAGCTTAACAGTCAGCAATGGTGGCTGAGCTTCTTCATTTTCGACCACATCATTTGGAATCTCAATGATTAACGGTTCTGGCTAAGTAACAGCAACAATAGCCAATGCGTTATCACCCTCCTCAGCCTCCTGAGCCTCCTCCGCCTCTTAGATGTTCGCAACCACCCCAATAACCCGGCCAAGCCAATGTCGCCGAGCAGATCTGGTGTTTTAGGTGAAATGGATCGTATTGACCTTCGCCAATCCTTCTTAACCTTTTTATGATCGACCAAATCCTAATGGTCGGGATTATACTTGAAAGTTAAAATGGAAAGCATTGACTTTCACCATACCTATTTGACCTTATTTTGATCTATTCGACTCGAAAGGTTGAGGTTTTAGTTGAAATGGAATTTATTGACTTTCACCAAACCTATTCCACCTATTCCTTGCTCGTTTAATTTTGACTCAAATGGTTGGGATTATAACTGAAGTGGAATGTATTGACCTTATTTTGATCAATTCGACTCCAATGGTCGAGATTTTAATTAGTTTAGATGGATTGCATTGACCTTCACCAAACCTATTCCACCTATTCNTGCAACTTGGGAGCTTGGGCAACAAGCAAGTGATAACATGAAGGCCTTTACTTTTCTACGGAGTACATGTATATGTTGGTCACTTGACTTTCTACTATGATATATCCACTACATTGACCGTTTATTATCTAAATCCTCAGAATTTGATTTTGGCTTTTAGCTCCCTTTTTCAGCTCCTTCCTTGAACATTCATTACACAGTTTAATTTCACCCTTTTTTAATTCCTAATTCTGCTGCTTAAATACACTGATTGCCGCACCAAAGCAACAAACTTGAGTCCATTTCTTTCATTTTTTTCCAGGTACTTTTTAGTTTTTATCAATATAATTGCTCACATATTTCAATCAGCCTTTAAAGTTTGCCGCTTTCTCTCAATTTGTGTTCGTTTCTTCCTTTATTGTTTGATTTTCATTGATTTCTTGGTTTGTTTTTGTGGTGGGTTTTGGGTTTCTGTTATACCCACCAACTGTTTGATCTTTTACTTGTGTGAAATCWTACAAAAGTTTGTTTCTTGCTCCATCATGAATTCTGTGCTTGTTGATTCTGATTTCATGAACAATGTCTTCAAGTTTAACCCAGAAATGCTGTCAAACTTTCAAAAGAACCCAACTTTTGGAGATTTGTTTCAAACCCCTGATTTTGTTGATTCTCAAACCCTCTCATTTGAGGAAAATGAGAGCAAAGTAAGTGTAGAAGCATCTGATTTGATTAATTTGAATACTCTTTCACTTGAGCAAAATGAGTGTTTTGCTAGTTCAGAAATACCTGATTTTCCTGATGATTGTCTTAAGTACATCAGTGATATTCTTTTAGAAGAAAATTTAGATGAAAATCTTGCTTCTACACAAGATTGTAGAGCCCTTGAAGCTACTGAGAAATCATTGTATGATGTTCTTGGTGAATCATATCCTTTTCAATGCCAACCTTCATTTCTGAATCATAACATTGATAGCCCAGATAGTAGTTGTTCCAATAAGAGTTGTGACTCATTTGAATCCAACTTGGGTGTCAACCCACCTCAATTAGAACCCAATGTTGATGTGGATGATTTTGTTCATTCATTGTTGGAATTGGATCGGCATTCCTGGGGCCCAAGCCGTGAGTATACCGAGGAGGAGATGGTAAAGGAGGTTGTTGCTCCGAAGATTCCGACTAATCCCGAGAAGAGGGAGAAGTCCGTTAAGGGGTCAAGGAGGAAGAAAAGTCGTCAAAGGGATGATGTTGATCATGAAGGGGGGAGGAGTAATAAGCTTTTAGCGGCTAGTAGTGATGATTATGTTGAGATGAAGGAGTATGATGATGTGTTGCTTTGTAGRGAAAGTAATGATGGTGCTTCTTTTAGTCCCAAAGAATGTTCAGGGGATGAAGAAGGGGGAAAATCGTCGAAAGCAAGAGGTCATCGAAGTAGAAAAGCTCATGGGAAGAAGCAAAACATCAAGATAGATGAAGTTGATTTGAGCACTCTTTTAAATCAATGTGCACAAGCAGTTTCAAGCTTTGATCTTAAGACTGCAAATGAGCTGCTTAAGCAAATTAGGCAGCATTCYACACCTTATGGTGATAGCATCCAAAGGCTTGCTCATCATGTTGCCAATGGTCTGGAGGCACGTCTAGCGGGCACTGGTTCGACAGTCTCAACCAATATCTGTGATATGAAGATCTCATCATTCGACTTCTTAAAAGCTTACAAGCTTTATGTTTCAGCCATTCCTTACAAAAGAATGACCTTTTTTCTTGCTAACAACACCATTTATAAGTTGGCRGAGAAAGCATCCAAAATCCATATCATAGATTTTGGTGTATTCTTGGGTGTACAATGGCCTTGCCTTATACAAGCCCTCGCAAAAAGACCAAATGGTCCACCTAAACTTCGTATTACAGGAATAGACTTTCCACAGCAAGGGTTTCGGCCAGCAGATAGGGTTGATGCTACAGGGCGTCGGTTGTCCGGGTATTGCGAGAGGTTTGGTGTGCCCTTTGAGTATCATGGGATAGCCGAGAAGTGGGAAAATATTCAGCCTGAAGACCTGAAGATCGAAAGTGATGAGATCGTGATTGTTAACTGTATTTGCAGGTCAGCGATACTACTTGATGAGACAGTCGATGCAAATAGTCCTAGGGATGCTTTCCTGAGGTTGGTAAGAAATTTGAATCCTGATCTTTTCATTCATGGGATTGGAAATGGTACGTTCACTGCGCCATACTTCATCAATCGCTTCAAAGAGGCACTTTTCTACTACTCCTCGGCGTATGAGATGTTTGATGCAACCTTACCTCGCGAGGCACATGAAAGATTGCTGATTGAGAGCGAGATCTATGGGAAAGAGATCATAAATGTCGTAGCATGCGAGGGTGTGGAGAGAGTACAAAGGCCTGAAACATACAAGCAGTGGCAGGTGCGTACAGCAAGGGCAGGATTAAGGCCGGTACCACTAGACCGGGAATTCTTGAGTAAAGCAAAGGCCATGGTGAAGGCAAATTACCATAAGGATTTCCTCGTAGACGAAGATCGAGATTGGATGCTTCAAGGTTGGAAGGGAAGAATCTGTTGTGCCCTCTCCTTCTGGCAACCCTCTTAAAAACTATCCTCATGACATGCTTGTAATGTCATTTTGTAATATCTTGGCTGTAATGTAATGTAACATAATTTTCGGCCTTTGATTTTGTTTTTTTGGTCTGCAATTTGAAGGCCACTTTGAGCATCTGTGGTTCTGAGAAATTGATCATGTTTGTAATTCACAGTTCATAATTCACAATGAAGATCGAATATTAGTGAGTCATACAAGAATTGGCAAGTTATGCAATGCTTTACAAGTATGAAGTGCAGAATTTAAGCACAGATGCATTAGCTCATCTTTTTTTTTTTTTTTTTTTACCTAAAACTTCTCAAACATTGTTTTCTGTAAGCTGGTTTTCCTGCTATAAATCTGCAAAGAAGCACTGGCCTTCTTGTTACAATAGTGCTTAGTGATGAATGTTGATTATGTCCAAACTAGTCAATTGAAGCTGATTTACTGCAATTTCTATTTTGTCGATTATTCTGAGGCAATGTTTGTTAAGCATATGCAAAATTTAACAACCATATCAACTAACACTAGGACGGGGATGACAAATAATCTTATGGTCTCCTAGAATCGAGAGCGTAGCTCGATCTATTTACTGAGCTTTCTCTCACTTTCACACAACCTTAATACATGCTTACATATGTTTCATGTTAAAGGTAATTTTGATTGATAATTTTTTTTTTGAAGTTAATTCAGTGAATAAGATTACTGATGAAGTGATGATGTGCACAATAATTAAGGTGCCAAAGCATTTTTGGTGTATTGTAATGCTGATTAGCCCCCTGACCTCCTTGCTGAACAAATGGAATAATATGCACGAGCTTTTTAGCACCCATTAGGCCAATAATGTATGCCAAATAGTTCTTAAATCATTTAACATGATCTGATAAGAAAATTTAGAATAAAATATTTTGAAGCTTTAAGCCTTTAACAATGCAAACACATTAAAACATAAATTATTACAATGAGAAACAAGACTCATCAAACTCAACAAATGGTCACACTATCACAAGGTTCACAGCTTTTATACATGATAGACATAAAACACGAGTTTTTTACGTGCTCTTAAGTTTTAAGAAATTTAGTTATRGTCGAATGCATGACATGAATGAGTTTCAAATACAGACAATATATYTTTTAACAATTGTCTATTTTTAAGAACGTGGACAATATTTTGTGTTGCACTTACAATGTTACATGGACAACATACATTTTGAGTTCATTTGTGACAAATGGTTATTGAAAAATTGAACTTTTTCTTCGACTTGTTGTGAGTTGTGACAAACAATGCATTACAAGAACACTATCTGTCTCTTATACACATCTAGATGTGTATAAGAGACAGATGTTACATGGACAACATACATTTTGAGTTCATTTGTGACAAATGGTTATTGAAAAATTGAACTTTTTCTTCGACTTGTTGTGAGTTGTGACAAACAATGCATTACAAGAACACTAGTGAATAGTGATTTGATGTGGATGGAATCTGTTAGCAAGTGTGAATGTAAACTCAAAAACAGAATTTAAGTTCAAGTTGTTCAGGTGGTCTCATGTCCAGTGTCTCCTGATTGGCCAGCCAACAGGCAACAGCCTCAGATGATCTGATTTATTTAGTATTGCAAAGTTCAGTTGCCAAATTTGGCTGGTCAAAGGTTATCCTTCATTTTGATTTTTTTTTTTTTTTTTTTTAACAACCCTTTATATCATAATGTTGGTCAAAGGTTATCTTCAATGTTTATGATGTTTTAATCAAGTTATTAAGGTACTTTATGTCTCCATATATGGTCTTGATTCAACGTCGCTGCATCAATCTGGTATTCTGGTGGTAAATTTACCCACTACTGAGAGAAGTTTTAAACGTGTGAATATTTAAATATTTAAACATTGCATGCGTTCCACTTATCACTCCTCTCTATTAGATGTAGGTAAATTATTCGGTGGGTAGACTAAGTATTTTCCATTTAAACTACTACAATACATTATTGTGGCCTTGTGGGGAGTTGTGATTCTTCTTTATTCAGTGTGGTAGGGCTCAGTTTAAGAATTAGTTGGCCACCAAACCACCATAAAACACATAATAAACCACCACAAGCTGCATCATCATCGAATCTTTTTTTATTCTTTCAAACATCCTGGAATGATACATTTAATCAGTCATTATAATTATATTGTTGGTTTTGGTAATAGAAACTTGTTTGATTAATGGGTAATTAAGAGGAAATCACGACTATGTGAAGTTCGAGTAATAGGCTTCGGGCTTGGACGAGTGGGCTAATCTATGCTGAAAGTCGTATTAATACCTTGATGGGAAGCATTGTTACTAGCTAGATTTTTTTTTCATTTTTAAGGATTGATTCCAAATTTAGTGGATATAATTTGGATTAGAGGAAAAAAAAAAAAAAAAAAATCTTAAATTGTCAATGTTGGTACAGAGTACATAAAAACTAACATAACATACTAACACAACTCGATCTCACCACGAAATAATTGGATAAGTATTTTTTGAAATGTTTAATATGGAGGTTGACTCAACCATCCTCTGTTCTCAATCAAGTTATGATTAAAATTTAAGAGAACCCAATTATTTATGTAAACAAATTGACACGAATATACTCAACAACATGATGATTATATCAACTACGGGTAGATCAACTACGAATATATCGGCAGATGTTACCAATCGCTAAACGTTGGGTAAATATTATATTGACCGTTTTTAAAAATTACCACTGACTGATTTAAAGGTAGCTAAAATCTCATTTTCTTGTAGTGTATCAACTATAGGCGCTACCAAGAAGTGTATGTCAAGATTAAACTTGAAAACATCATAATACTCCTAGTTGCCAGTAACTTGCCAAATAATTCAGCCAATTTAATAGTTTAAACAAAACCCTAATCTGATGAGATATCTTCTGTTTAATGAATGAAATGTCCAAGTACATCTGAATTGAATATGGCAAAATCTTCTTTCCAACCCACTAAAAGTCCAGAAGAAAATGGTGGTWGGGTTAAAATATTTTAATGATAGATTACTATATTTATTAATAAATAAACTCATTATATTAATGAATTCCTTAATTATTTGATGAGGTACAATGTTTATTCTTTCTTTTTAGAAACAAACAAAAGGTACATTACAATAATAAATGAATTAGGCAAAAGCTAACGAGCGTCCTAAGGCATTAGATAAGATAACTAAAAGTGAAAATATTAAATGAAATAAATATTAATTGCACCGATTGACACGTGATTTTGATATGTATTCTTATATTCTCTCCGTTTCGATTTATCTTTTACGTTTGTAAAATTACACGTCAATATTAAGGGAATTTAGTATTTGGATAAAATATGTTAGTATTACTTGCAAGTTGTATTATTCTTTTAATTTGTTAGAGATATGTGTAGTAAAATTAAAGTGAATTAAAAATGAGTGGAGAAGATTAGTTTGGATGGCAAATCAAGAATGGAGAAAAAAATGAATAAGGGATAATATGAGAAATTTTAGGAGTAAAAGTAACATTAATAGGTTAAAAAGTAAAGTATAAAAAAAGAAACGTAAAGAATAAAAAAGAACACCAAAAAAGGAAACGTAAAAAATAAATTGAAACAGAGAAAGTACCATTTTAAAAATGTATTTATTTCTTATGTAACGCTCCAAGACGTACACCTGTTAATAATATGGAATGAATTATTATTTTTGGAGTACTCCGTAATATATTGTAATCCATAAATTGTAGTGCTCATAATAGAATAATAAATTATATATGAAGGCATCATGTAACTTCATAATAATGTCATGCACAATTGCACACTAGTAGTGTCACCCAAAATCAACAGAGATAAAGGGGGCATATTTCTTAATTTGGTGCAATGAACGCTAGAATAATATCATCTGTGAACTGTTTATCAAATAATGCTCCAACTTGTAATTTTAAAAGATTGAGAGCACTTTAAAAACTTTGTAATGTCTAAAAAAAATATATGTTTTGATTATGACTAATGAGCACATATTAACTCCTCGCGATTCATGATGTGTGTGTTTCAATTCTTTACTATCTAGATTAGTGTCGTGCGTTGCACGATCTATGAAAATTTTATAATTTTTTAAACAAAAACCAATTATAATATTTAGTCAATTTGCAAATTACATTCACTTAAGCTTTTTTTATTAAAAAAAAATGAAAAAAGCATTTCTTTCACAAAAATGGCATCGCAAAACAATCATATAAAAACTTGAAAATTAAAAAATTAACTATTYCAGTTGCAGTACTTTATTTGGCTATATAATTGCAACTTTTCCTTTAAATAAAGAAAATCATATTGATAGAGTATATAATTATATACTACCTCRGTAACAGGTAAGATGCATCWCTTRGYATAGCATGGTTTTTGAGARAAAATTTTAATAGTGGTGAGGTGTGTAAGTGGGGACCAAAAAAGAGAGAAAAAAGTATTAAAMTATGTGTATTGATGAATATTTTAATAAAGTAGGTGTAGAAAAAATAGTAATTTAATTGTGGTCCCCYKATAAAAGAGAGAAAAATGTGTATTTTAATAGTGGTCTCCACTCCAAAAAAGGAAAGAAACCAAAGTGAWYCATCTAATGTGAAACTGCCGTTTTRGYAAACTAAAGCATCTTACCTYTTACGGAGGAAYTATATACTCTATCAATATTATATACTCTATCAATATATAATATTTCTGGGTTTCAACCATCAGTTTAAARTTTTGGTTGAGATGATTCGGTTAACATCGTATCAGAGCCAGTGTGACATAGGGGTCACACGGATTCAAATCTATCCTCCATCTCCTTCTAAGTGGAATTAATTCGCTCTAGGTATGAGTGAGCATGTGCTACGTTCACATTTCAAGCCTAAAAATGGCTTTTCATATGAGAGGTAGTGATAGAGTATATATATATTATATTCCTGAGCCTCAATTATCAGCTTAAGTTTTTTGTTGAGATGGTTCGGTTAACATAGTATCATAGCCAGCGTGACATAGAGGTCACTGGTTCGAATCTCTCTTCCCTCTCCCTTCTAAATGGAATTAATTTGCGTCGGGTATGAGGTGCTTGTGCTACGTCCATATTTCAAACCCAAATGACATTTCATGTGAGGAAGAGTGATAGAATATATATCATATTTCTGGGCTTCAACCATCAGCTCTGATACCATGTTAACCGGACTATCTCGAACTATTGCATGTAGTTCATATCCGACACGTCAAACCTACTATCGAAACACCCTCCTATTAGAGCATTAGTAGTGGTGAGGAAAATTTTCTCTCCTTACTACTCTTTCTCTTCCCATCAAATTTTTCCTCAACTTAATCTTTTACCTCTACAACAACCATAAAAAAAAAAAAATCCTCACTACTCTCTCTTCTACGTTTTCCTATACCTCACCATATTTACCCATCATCTTTTAGTTTTTCCACTCCTACTTTTATATTAAACATATTTAAGTTAATAAAATTTTGTAATTAATGAATCACGATTAGTTAATAAACCAAAAATAGTTGGTAAAAAAAAATTATTTAACGTTATACTTTATTATGTACGAATAATTGGAAATTACATAATTATTTTCATTAATAAATTAATGATTTAGTTTAACAACAACAAAAATACAACCAAATATAGCAAAATGGGTGTCTATTTATAGAGGAGGAAAAAATATGACCGTTGGTAATTTTTTTTTTTTGAATTTTTTTATAATGTCGAAATTGTATTTAAAAATATATAACCGTTGGAGTATTTAACTGAATTCTGATTGGTTGATGGCTTGCGTCAGGCCGCGTGTCGCGCTCCAATTGGCTGGCCTGACGCGCCAGTCAATTGATAAATCCCATTTTTTTTGCTTTCCACGCTCTAAAAACGACGCGTTTTGGGAGCAGGCCAGTTTAAGTACCTCCCAAAATGTGTCGTTTTGATGGTACACTGAGCAAAAAAAAATTGCTTTTTCCAGCCCCCATGTGGGGCCCACAGCACCACTGTATACATTCTTTTGTTTCCTCTTGCTCTGAGCATCTGCGCGAGGAATCAATTTTGAGGAAACATTTCCTCTTCATTGTGGGACTTATCCTTACAACTTTTAGCAAATTTATGGGATTTGAGGAACACATTTCCTTACCATAACAAGTGCTCTTAGATATTGTTCTTCGTTGAATTGCGTATCTATGACATTCGGGTGGTCCATGGTTAGCGACYAGGTTAGAATGTTGCTTGAATCAAGTAACCTTTGTATCTCCTTCTTTGCTTCAACAAGTTGATCCTTAAGACTTAATACCTACAAAAKAAATTGCAGTTAYAATATGACCTGGCTAATTGTTTATCTAATATACCCTTTTAATTTGCTTGTCTTTGCTCTCAATTTTGGTCACTT
>SNQN01002856.1:0-12314 GCA_008642245.1 Bassia scoparia
TTTAGCCTTGTATTTTCGTTGAACCTTTAGCCTATTCTTTCATACACCTTAAAGAGTCTACCTGCCAGCGAAACACCTCATCTTTAGGCTATGGTCGTCAAACTAGCGTCTGCAGCATTCCCTACAGCTCTCCTCAGTCGAGACTAATCGCTATCCTCAAAGCATCGCATTGCACAGGGTTTTTTTCCCCCAGGTATTTATCCCACCATACAGTACCTCTACTAACCATATATCGTCTGGCCATGACTCTTCCTTTCCTCGCGTAGCACTTCTGCTTCAAAGTGACTGATTTGTGGCAAATCTACCTAATCCACGAACTCACGTATCCGATCTCCCTCTTCCTCCACATGCAGTATCGGAAGCACGCAAGTTTACGTTTAATTTGACATAGGCGCAATATCCAAATCACATCGCTCATTCCTCTCCTAGGATCACCCATTGTGCGCATTCCAGCTCAAGCTTACTTGAATTTAGGGCAAATCAAAAACCATCTACTATACCCTCCAGGGCTCACTTCTCTTGTACGTCTAAACTTACGGTTATCTCTCTCATCATTACAAGAAGCTAAGACTCCAAGCCATGAACTCCACAAACATCTGCTACCTTCTGCCTTAAAACATCTCTAGGAATCACCGACATCATCGTTCGCGAGTTTCTACTAACCATCGAAAGGCTCAGCAATTCCAGGAGTCTGTGTGGGCGAGACCCCACTAAAAACCACCATTCAATTATCAAAAAGTAAATTAGTAGTATAATTTCTATATTAACAACAAACAAAAGCCACTACCTACTATCTAAACAAGTCGCCCCACAAACCTATTTGGGAGCGGTTTCGTTGAGCGGGCTCAAAAATTAGCAACATAAACTATCTAATAAAGTGCATGGGCCAGCTTTGCATATGTCTATCAGAATCAACACAATAGAAAGTCACATGGGGTAGTGCGGTAGTTGCAGAAACGGAAGCCCAATAAGTCAGGGTAATGTCACAATCCCCAAAAAAGTCATTTCAGGTTGAATCTTCCAATTTAAGTACCTAACTTCGTTGGTCATTTGTTATCTATGCCATCATTAGGTGCACTAAATAGATCATTGACATTGGCATTAGCCGCCAGCGCTTCAAATAGGCATCTTTGGAGCATCATGAGTTTACACATACATTATATAACATCACTTTTATGTGCTAGTCCTGCGACAACACACATTGTTAAACAAACATAGCACCATTCCTTTGCCAACCGAACATCCATCATTCAATTAATCGTTTTAAGAAATTTTTCCGGGATCTTACCAACTAAACATAATTGGAGTTGGGCAATGTGACAATTGGAGGGATGGGCATCCCAGATTTACCACATATGACATAATTGCCAGTATTATCAAAATATTATTCAATTTGACATATTACATATATGCATCCCACCTCAAGGCTATCTCCAGTAAGGCGGAGAGGCCCATTCTTGACACGACCCCAATTATTTGCTACTGACATCACATAGCCTATACGGCATTCCAATCACACGTTGTCTGCTAATTAATAAACTCGCGAATCGGTGTGCCGTAACACGTCAAAACGTTCTTGAGCTCCCGAAAAGCCAATGGAGAAGTCAAACACCCGGCTAGGGAAGATTATCGGGTGTGAAGATTCCCAGTGGCGTGTTATCACCGCAAGAAGAGATTTCAAGCAAAAATATCTCAAACAACTCGAAGACCAGTGCCATATCAACGCGTGTAATTTCTTCAATGTCACCGTTTTTTTTACAACGCTAATAATAATCGGGACCATATGTATCGAACTGGAAACGATTCGGCAATGTCCATTATATACGAAGTCATGGTTGTAACAGTAAGAGCAAAACTCACAAATAATATTATAAGATTAGTGCGCTTTCATAGATCAAATCAATAGGCACTCTTTGGGAATTCAAGTTGTTAGCATTGACCAATTTTCCCCCGGAGACACACAAGCAAGGTGGGCAAGACCCGTGAGGGGGAAAAGATACATGGTGGCCGCTTATCGCAGAGGACGATTGCGGCGGGCTTGGGCCCCGCACGCCGCAACTTGCATTACTGCACAAATCTGGGTCCAAAACATAATAACTTGACGGATGTCGAGTATCTCCTGAATTACGAAGAATTTACCGTCCTCTCAGACTCAGTCAAAAAGTGGGGGGCTTTATCGGTCTACACACCAGAGCAACCCCCTTACTACAACAACTATTGGGGTTTCGAGCGTTTTTTGACAATTTCTCCCGCACCAGAAAATTCCATATATGCACACTTCGGGTCGGAATGACTCCTCATTTCTTCGGGCTACCAACAAGAATATTTTGCACGACACAAGACTCTTTAAGTGGTCTATTTCGGCGATTTTCCCGCTATGCGGCTACGAAATCCAGCACAACCATCTTTCGGCGGGCTTACGATTTTCTCGAATAACCCCTGAGCAAAACCCACTGCGACTCCGGTCAAGTGTCGGAAAATCACGCACAAAAGCCTCTACTTCGGGACTTCAGGAATCTTCGTCAACGACACGCTATCAACCAACGCGGAAGTTCCGTCGAGCACATCTTCGGCCCCGAGAGTCTTGGAATACATCCTTTATCCGGCTCGGGATCCATGCCCCACTTAATCCACTGAACAGACAGTTTCCGTCAAAGCACGGGAGGAAACTTGAGGGGGAATCTTTGGCAAACTCCTCTTCCACCTAAGACTCAGATCCGCCACTGACGATCCCTTATCTTCAGCATTTGTTGGGAAGGGTCTTCGGACTCCTGCAACACTAGGAATTGCATAGCCAATTAAACACATCACATTTGCACTAGAGGGACAGGACTTGAAAGCCTCGTAGAACTCTCTTCCCAAGGTAAAATCAATTAAGTGCCAAGGTCAGCCGTCAGGGAGAAAACCCAATTTCGCGAGGAATACCTCAAAGGACGCTTGGGCGGCAGAAAGGTCTACAAATGGCTATTCCTGCAACCTGGGTGCCGCCGGGAGTGAAAGGGGCAAGGTAAATCATGTTCCTACTACATTTTGGTCACTCGTGGGCAGGTACAATAGGGGGCATGGTTCTTATACTCGGAGGACACCGTTAAGGAGGGATTTATCTTGGGTTGCATGTGTTAATGGGATCACATGGCTAATAAGTCCTATCGGGCGCCCATTGCCGGTTGCGTAATGCACGTGACGAGATGCGTGAATAAGGGGTAACTCGGACCATGGTACAGTCAACCAATGTGTGGTGGTGACAATTGGACCCAGCTACTTTTACAGGTACACTGTCATCCAGTATTCATAACCAAGCCAGGCCTATAGTGTCACATGAAATCACTAGTTAAGCTGTAATAAGGGGGCGATTCGAGATAGTGTGGATTAACAAACTAGCAAGGTGACGCATGGCGTTGAAACTTGTGGACCATCTCATCTTGCAGGTTGCCTCTCCAAGACGTACTTTTCTCACGACAAACTAACCAAGTAAAATAACCCGATGTCGAATCTATTCCGTTACATGAAGACAGCATGAAGAGCTAATCTGGGACCTACTGTCTGAACTCCATGTAGGAGATGGGGCATGCTAATCTGTGTGACCCTCGAAAAATATTCTCATGATTCTCCAAAAATCGAGTAATCCGTAGCGTTGCAAATATGAACATCCCCGCGCCCATTAGCGATTTCAAATTGGGATTCTTACGATTTAGACAAGCAATTTTGCTTCTCAAATCACTATATGATATCATAAACAATGGACGGAATAGTTGTCGGCGAGGATCTCGTAACTCCGTGACCATAAATCCGAAGCCAATAAATAAGGGGTTCATAAATCAAGGACAAGCAAGGAGGAATCTTTTCCTTCGAATTTTTTTCCATAAACAAGGGAATTTCTCGCAACAAGGTTTGTCCAAAAGGTTTTCCAACAGGCGATTCTTCCATGCTTTTTGAAGAGATTTTCTGAGAATAGGTTCAACCCCATAGAGGTCGGAGGCCATCCTTTCTGGAGAACTCCGCAACGTAGGGATTCGGGCCATCAAACTTCAAACACTATATACAATTATACTCCTGTATTATATTAACTCTATAAGTGAATCTCATAAGGAATATTACGGGATTGTCATTGCCACCATGTCATTAACAATACAGCAGAAACTATTGATGTCAAGATAACGGCTAGAACTACCACATGAATAATCTGAGAGATTGCGAAGAGTGAAGCTAACCTTCGCTCGAAAGTTACCGATGCGAACCATCTATGCCAACTATAATTTCGGGGTAAGAAATCATCTTATGATTGGGAGAGCAAGGGTGTCTAGGTGCGCTCGAATTATCAAGGGAAATCACGATATAGAAATCAATCGTCTCAGGGAGAAATTCCAATTAAATAGGGTCTAAAGATCGCAGAGCTTTTTGGAAATTAATAAATTATTTAACACGAAAAGAATCTAATGAGCGCTGTGGTACCACCGTGATGAGCATATACGCGCACTTGGAGCGTATAAGTTCTACGAACGGTCAACTATTTCAGAGTCTCGATAAATAACCGCTCCAGTCTTTAGATAACGTAACACCAATTGCCAAAATCTGTTGAACTGGTGAGGTCAGCGTTATACGACTGGAAGCATAGAAGCGAGCTATATATAGTCTAGCGCAATATTGCAAAAGCGAGATATCATCCAGCTCACTGTGGCAGCGTAATATATGCCACAAGAGTATTGTCTTTGCCGGTCCAAAAACTTGTGCTCGTGCCCATGATATTATATACTTCCACACCGCACTTGCATCCAGCCCAATCCAGTAAACAGGAGCCGACACATTCATAAAATGCTTTTCAGCTGGACGCATCACACAGTACTCTCTCTCCACACGTAAACAAACTCAAAAACCACGCAAAAAAACACTACTTCTATAACTTCGTTTTCACAATATCAAAAAGAGTCCCGCATATTGCTCCTTTCGTTCGAAATCCACTAAGCAGATCAACAAAGGTTGAATTCTGGAGATCACCACTTCACGCATTCAATAAACACCATCAAACAAACCCTTATATTCCCTCCTACTAGAATCTGCAGGGACTAAACCAGTGATTACAAAAGTTCACCTTTATTATATACCACAAAGAGCCTAGGTAGTAAGAAAACTCACCTCTTAATCGTACTTACATTCAAACACCAAACTACCATCAATGAGCCCCATGATCACCCCAAGGGGCGGATTTCAATTGATCCAGGCCCTTCTCTAGATGAAGTCAACAAGCCCAGCCAGCTTATATGGATCATCTTCAATTCTACTCCTTATCTAAATCTCATGGCTAATAAATATAAGCCATGTAGTCAGTTGTTCATTCCAGCATAAAAAGGATTCATGTTTGGCATCACACTTCAATTCCTGCAAGGTCTCAACACCATTGGCCACAATGGGTTTAGATATAAGATACTGATTTAAAGAAATTGGAACAATGCCCAAGAGAGGCCTCTTCCACAGCTCCACAAAATGACCCCTCCCTTCCATTCCCTTAAGTCAAAATCCCTTGCAACCATCTTGAGCCAACAAACACGTATCAGATCGCTATCTTTCTTTCATCAACCCACATCTTACCTAACCCTTGGGCACCTAAACGGCGAGAAGAAAGACACGTGCAAAAAGAAAAGAAAAAAAAAGGGAAGAGAAAATGGGAAAAAGGAAAAAAAGCCAAAAAGCAAAAGTTCAATTACAAAAGTTTTCAAAGATGCAAATCAATGTCAAAATCCAAAAAGCCCAGAATGCAAACAAAAAGCAAAAGTCCTAAAAAGAACACTGCCGCACGGTGGTCATTTCATTGGTCATAACAAGCCTTTTCAACCTCAAACGACAAAAGCCAGGTCTAACATCAGGTATTTCCATAGTTGACAGGACTTCTTACATGATAAGTTCCTCGCTTTATTCTATCAGGCCAATCCGGTTTCATAATGTTTACCATTAAATCCATCTCAATCATCACCTAACATTCTCTTATTCATTGTGTAGTAACTACTGGGGTACGATTCCGTAAGGATACGAGAAGCCCTCTCGAGAGGAGGTCGACACGATCCATCCCTGCCGCTTCAGAGCCGTATACATTACATTGAATACCAATTGTTTTCTCTTGTTGTCATCTGGTAGCTGAATAGTGGCCATGCAGAAATTGGATTTCGTGACTTCTACTAGAAGATTGTTTTTTACACGATTTAGACATTTATATTGTTTTCTGTGCAGGCATCCTATATTATATAAACCTTTTGACATATGACTCTAGTCGAGAGGAATTCCCACAATTTCAACATCTTAGTCACCACTATAATTCCTCGCAATTTGTCATTAGGATCCAATACATCTTTGGACCTCCTTGAAACACTATAATATTGTTCTAAAACCCAACTAGATCTCTTGGTATTCTCGGAGAGCCATTAGCTTAACAGTCGAAACATTTGTTTCAAACTTTAAATTAACTTCCAGATATCAACTATCTGATGACAACATCAATCCAAAGAAGAAACCACTCTGACCTGTCCTGTTGTGATTAGGTAAAGGTCTGTTGGGCAGACACTCATCCATACGAGTCGTATTTAACACAGGATCTAACACACTCACCAAAGTTGGAGTACAACTCTATACTAAAGGTTAACGCGGTAAACGTCTCATCTAGTGCATAAATGTTCTCAAATATCTACCACCAGCCCCGGTTCAGGTAAGTAAGTCCGCACTACCTGAGCGCTAGACCTACGTCACTACTCTTCCAGTTAAGGAAGCGTGCCTGAAGACTACTAACCGTAAGTTGTTCTGTGCCACTTCTCACAATAGACATGTCGCTACTTAATTGTTGTGCAAAATGTGAACCATAGAGACCCTGCTAATCAAAATGTGGAAATTCGGTAGATAGAGAGCAAAGGTCCCCGAGCGTTACAATGGGAGGGTCGAAATTGGGGTTACCCAGATCTGATCCCGCTGGGTCAACCTTTCTCACCGATCCATCAAACCATGTCACACCCTACGAGCTGGTTCTATCTTGAGTTGGTAGGGTGGGGCCCGCGAGGTATTGGTTCTTGTTGAGAGCACCGAACGCTAAATTCGCGGATGTTCAACGTCAAAGGTCAATATTTTCAAGCTCGAAGGTCACAAGCCGTTACAACGAATAAACCCTTTTAGGGTCACCGGGCGAGTGGCTTCAGAATGAACCTATAGGTTCCTTCGCTCCAACACGACTCCCCGACAAACCACTACCTTCCTAAGTCACTTTTTTCCCAAGCAAGCACTCCTATTACTACATAGCCCCTACCCTCAACGTGGCACGTGTAATTCAGTAAGAGCCTCTAAAAGCCACCAAATCAGCAAAAGCTCACCTGGAACGAATGGTAGTAACCCAGACCCATACCGACAAGCCCTTTCCTAAAGGACCCTACTCGAACACCCGCGACCGGTCTCCTACCGCTCATACGCGTGAGGGCGCGAGAGACACAACCCAACACAGAACCCGGCTAATTAAAGATCAATCCTAAGCTCTCACTTAAATGCAAACAACTGGCCTGTAAATTGAACAAGGTCACAACCGTGAGTCGGGAGCATCAAGACGAATCTAGTCTCTCAAAAGTTCGAAAGACTTATCTTCCAAATCAGTTCTAGACCAAACCTATAATATCACAGTCACCCCACCCCTCCTAAAAATCAGACAGTTGACTCTGGCGCGTAATACAACATGGTAAATGGATACCAGTAGTCCTCCCAAGACAATGAGACGCTTGCAAATGTCACAATATGGAACTCACGTCAAAATAATCATGTCTAGAACCTATATCTCGCCGATGAACCATAGACGAGCCCCTCTCACAAAGATTAGTGCATCCAAGAGCTCATCAAATCGACTCTAAAACCATATGAGACCGATAACAGCAGCCATTAATGGATTGTTTTATTTACGTGAGACCTTCAAAAGGCTCTCTCAAATCAGGTCTAAGAACCAATCACCTTTGTAAACAAGAACTTTCCATTAATCAAAACTCAAGCGGCCCTCTCACATAGTACTGTATGGTGATTCGTGAGAGTTAATATTCTGAAACCCTTGAGATCTAAGGGTACAGAACAAGCTACACACCAAAGACTTCAAACTTCATATCGTGGGGCCTCCATTTACATGGAGGAATTGCCTAATAACTGAAAATCTTGAACTACACTTAGAAAGGTTCCATTATGTTTGCGGAAACACCTGTAAGTCAAGGAGGTCAAAGTTACAACAAATGTCACCCTGGTTATCGAACCCATTAACTTTGGTACCCAGGGCTACCAAAGAGGGCCAAATAGAACTAAAATGTTGCAAAGTGTGGCTGTGCTTGATGGACGAAATTAAAAGGAGAACATGACAAAAACTCAAGGGTATGATAGCATAAATCGATACGCTGAGTCATTTCGAACACCAAGAGACGTAGTAGCGAAAAAGGCGTATGTCAAGTCCAGCTAACCATGACCTCTTACTTTGGTGAAGGAGGTTGAAAAGTGAGCGAGAATCCCTAGATTATTGCAGCTATGAATTGAAACAATTTGGATTGGGCTGTATATCTAATTGTTTCTGCAACTTTATGGATCCCTATAGGAGGTTGAGGCTCCCCCTTGAATAAAGCTGCATAAGGTATAGGACAGAGAAGCGCACTCCTTTAAGCTGGCGCAGTTTCTTCCCAAAGCATGGAGTCGTAACCCATACCAATGATCTGCCCAACACCCCCATCAGTAGGTTAAGTCCGGAACCAGAATGACCAGCTAAGGACCAAAACCATAAAACAAGGACACATACAAAGCCGGCATGGGAACACGCACAGGTAAAACTAACCGTGTTGTGCAGGTACCTTCGGGGACGAAAAGGGCAAACCAAGGTCGCAGAACGCTTGAGTTGCCTCTCCTGCCCGAATCCAATAATTTGACTTTCGATCTTACGAACTATCGTCTCTCAGACTTAGTCAAGTGGGGCGCTCTGTAGACACCCTAATGTGTTACTACCAAAATGAGTAATCGTGATTGAAACATCACCGGAGTCTCGCGATTGTTTACGACTACAGAAAAAGATGCTTGACTCAACAAAAGGATTGAAGATACGTGAGTCAAGCTCGGAACTATTGAGCAAGAGGACCAAACAAGGGGGCAAAAAGATTTCAGTGCTTTAACTTTAGTTTTTAATTATTTTACTTATATAGCAGCATTTTTTTAAATAATTATATAATTATTGGTGATCTCCATATATTTCGCACTTTTCCATCACGATCTTTCCGTCACTTTTTTCTGAGCTCAACCAGATTTTAGATTATTTTTGCACTGATTTTTCTATATTCTATCTATGATTTTTATAATTTTTTTATACGCAAAAAATACAAAAAGAAAAATAGCAAAAGATCAAGCAGAAAAGTACTCCGAAATCAACGTGGAACTCTAGAACACTCTAGATCTCCTTGCTGTGGAGAGCAAGGGTGTCTAGTGCGTCGTCAAAAGAGCATAACGAAATAAATTCGGCGGAAATCAAAGAATATCATGTTCGGAAGAATATATGAATAACGCATAGGCTCGTATATAACGCAGAAGCCTGCGTATAACGCAGTCCCTGCTGCTAAAGACGCAGCTACCTGCGTATAACGCAGGGTTTTTTCCCTCGTGCCTAAAATACGTGCCTACCTTGGCTCATTCCAGACACACGATTCGACATCGCGGTTCAACTGACACTTCTATCTGTCTCTCTCTGTCTCCTAGCTAAGTATTCGTCTCTCATCACTTCAAACACGATCAACACATTCGTATCTGAGTTCTAAGCATCGATTTCTGTCGATTACAACAAGTGAAATCAGGGTAAGTATAAATCTGAGATTACCATACAAACAATCTTTTGACTCTACTAACTAATTCCTTATGCGAGTTTAATTAAATGCACACAATGGTAGAAAACTCAAGCTTTATTTTGATTCATGTAAAGCTAGGTTAATGTGTCTCACTTTCGTTAATCAAATTGTAACTGTTTTTATTTTTCATGCTATGTATTCGTTAGGTGTTGCTGATCATTACTAACATTCCTTGTGTTTGTATAGCCATCTCAACGAATCGTTTCATTTCGATGTTTAATCGTTTATCGATCTAAACAAACAATTATTGGCCAGGACAAGGTTGAGGATGGCGGTACATATAGTAATATATGTGTTTTTCCATACATGTATGTATTTTCACTGGTGATTGTATCCATATGATATATATTCTATCACAACTTGCTGTAAGACTGCGTTAAACAAGACGGAATTCATATTCGTATCACATTAAAGCAGATAATCATGGATGACCGGTTTCTTAAGACCTTTTAATATTCGACACAATTGAAGCGATCGCCTGTCCATTATAGGAGTCATTTGTTTGACAAATAAGCACTCACCTAAAATATTAGGATTAGTGCGCTTTCCAGAGTCAATCAATAAGCTCTTGAATTGCAATTGTTAATGATTAGGAACTGACAGATGAGCCGATGGTAAGGCCGGCTACAGCGTGGGATTGGGTTAGCTGAATACTTCAAGTCCCGTACGCATGTGCCCCGAACCCACCTTTGTTACTGAGACCTCATTGTGGAGCCACATTGACGCCACCATGTTTCGACTCAGTGAGCAGATAACCTATATATGAGCACGGTGGCGATCCCCTCAATGTCGACCAACACACCGCAACGCATTACACATGCGGATCCAGGCTTCAATATTCCATGAACTACTGAAAGCTGAGTCAACGCCTCCCCAAGCGGGGTCGAGAGCCCGACATCGTCGAGAGGGAAAAGGAGTCGATGCTTCGACGTCTGGTCGAGGTGCGGTTGTTGGATAATTCATGTCAGGCCTAGACGTGATCTGGAGGCACGAAGAGGGAGCGGATGTAGCTTAGAGGGGTGTTGATGAGTGATTTAACGGCTAAGGACCAATATAACGAAAAAACAGTGAACTGATAATTATGGGTTAGTGATAATTTACAAATATTTACCCTAAGTAGTCTGATGGAGAGAAAAAACCAATGCCCTACCATGAAGAATCGTTGAAAACCTTGATGACCTGATTTGAGAATGTTCATCTATGCTGTGGTCAGTCATACGTTCCCAATAAAAAATGAATACATCAGTGCAATCAATATAATTTTATGAACATCCACTTAGTTAAAACCCAAGACATATAATTATATCGCAGCTGTTTTAGAGAGATGAAGTTGAACCACAATCTATATATAAACTTAATACTAAAGCAATCCCCATCCTTTTTTTTTCTTCTCCCAAATTCCCCAACCCCCTAAAAAATAGTTAATAATATGATACAGTAGTAAAATAAGTTATTAAATATTCTTTGGAAATATAAGGTTTAACTCTAAATTTATAATATTTTTATTTTTTAAAATCAAGTTTTGATTTAGATGATTTAAAATTTATTTTATAACGAGCATTTGATCGGGAATTATCGTGCAACTTATAGCAGCTACAGTCTAACCCCAAAACTCACCTAATGTTTAACGTTAATCAAATACTTTCTCCGTTACGTATTACTTGAAACAATTAAACTAGGGGGATTTTCTAGGCAAAATTTGTTAATTGTAGATAAGGGTATATGATTAGAATAAAGTAAGAGAGAGAGAGAAAAGGAATAAAGTAATGAATAGGTATAACATTAGGAAAAAGTAAGAGAGAGGAAATGAATAAAATAATGAGTTGATGTAAGATTAGGAAAAAGTAAGAGAAAGAAAAGTATTGAAAAAATGAATAAAGTAGAAAAAAAGTTACTAAAAATGGAAAAAGAGGAAATTGTTTCAAGTAATATGTAACAACCATTTAAGAAAACTGTTTCAAGTAATACGTAAGGGAGGGAGTATAAACCTTACAAATTTTATTTGGTGGTAAATGTAAATTGTAATGTTTCCTTTAATTTATGTTTTTAAAAGCAAATATAAATCGTGCATCGCACGGGGCTAATCTAGTTCGAAGTACAAATCAGATCACAATTTTACGGTTTCATTTAATTTGATCCCGGTGCAAACTCCACCACGAARAATCCTACAAATTAAGCATGCATTATATGCTGAGTYTGAAGTAATGATGTAATGTTCTTAGTTAATTTTGTAACTAAAAATGTACGCTTGATCGACATTGAAAGTAGTCCYAATTCTGATTTTTTTTTTGGATAATAAGGTAGACGAGGGAAAGAGGTTAGGAWAGTRTTCTCTCAAGACTGTGTCCTAACCTGTCAAAGTTCAGAAAAAAAGAAAATTTGGCATCCATAAAATGATCAATATCTTGTTGAGTGGGAGCAAAATGGCCTAAAGAG
>SNQN01002856.1:21341-68017 GCA_008642245.1 Bassia scoparia
AAGAGAGAGATAAAGTGTGTTCACCGCTGCAAGTTTTTCTGAGACCTAAACCCCCTTTAGATTTTGGGGTACAGATGTAGACCAAAGAGATAAGCAGGTACCATTTTTGTGCGGCTGTTGTTTCCAAAAGCAAACTGCGATTGATGGAAATCAAAGTTGTTGACAAATAACCTTAGCCGGCAAGTTTAGCAGTAGTCATAGCATAAAGAAGGTAGCGCCGAAAGTTGACTCTAAATGAAACAGTTTTCAACCTGCCTTAGAGGGTGAATTTTTGTTGTTTCAAATTATTAAAAGATGTTTATCTGTAATTTTTTGATTAGGAAATGGGAAGGAATCTTTCATTGAACTTGTCCTATCGAAGAAGACTCCTAGATATATCCCCCAAAGAAAACCTTGGAAGTCATATTAAAGTACTAGCAAGACGTCGTTTAGTCGGGTTTGGGGGACTAATTTGAAAAAACATAGAAAGATTTATGGAAGTTGATTAACTGCCAGAACATATTGGCAAAGGAAGAAAGAATATTTCGTAGATAAGAGATAGAAGTTTGGGGTGGCTTTACAAAATATATAAGCTATCATCTGCAAAAAAGAAGGCATGGCAAAGGCGGAGTAGAAGGAAACAGATTTTTTACACCAATACCTACGTTGGGTGCTGGAGACGGAGTTAAACACGGAGAGATTTCCACTACACATAATAAATCAGTCCGTGAAAGGTGGGTCACCTTGGCTAAGCCTCTTGAAGGGGTAATGCATGGTGGTGGTAAGAGTTATTTATCGAGGTGAATAGCTAATTGTGGTGACAGCCTGCTTTAAATCCAAGTGATCCAAGGTGGCACTGAATCCAAATGTGGATATAAGTACCCAAGAAAATCCCATTCGAGGCGATCATAAGCTTTTCGCATGTCTATACTTTAAGAGCAAGCCATCCCCGTGTGTGTTTGACTATCATTAAAGAGAATTTAGAACTTCGTGGACCAGTAGTATGTTATCTTGTATAGCTTGATCAGGGGAAAAGCACTTGGTAAAGGGCCAATGTATTTTCGTAAGGTGTTTGGGGTGAGACGGTTAACAAAGGATCTTAAGATAAATCGCTTTGTAGACCGTTGTTACACAGACTAATCGGCGCGGTATGAGCAGCTCGAGAGGCTGAGGAAATCTTCGGGAATTAGTTGTAATGATACGTAATGGTTTAAGTTGAGTAAAAGTTGCCCATGGAAGAAAAAAGCCACGTATGGCTTTAAGATCAAATCATAGGTGCTAATGATAATGCCAATATGCTTGAAAGAACTTTAGGTCCATAGCCATCTGAACAGGAGCTTTGGTAAGGGACATATCAAAAAGAAGACTCATTTGATTCATCATCCGTGGATCGCGTGAAGTCAGAGCAAGGTTATCTTCATCCGGAGACTGGTTGGATCCAACTAAGCATCAAGGTACAGGTGAGGAATGTCAGATTTAAAGCGATTGTTAAAACTCTTGATAAAATAAGTCCGTAAGATCATCCCGGGGAGGTAACCCATTGATTGTCTTCGTTTTGCAAACGAAAGATTTGAGACTTGCGTTTCTGTCTTTCATCAAATATTAATCGAAAAATTTGAATTACGGTCCCCCGAGTAAGCCAGGACCGACGAGCAAACTTAGCCCTAATATTTTTGACCAAATTAAGAAAGTTTTTCCGCGCTGATTAAGTAGATGATGAAGGTGTTGTTCAACATGGATGTTGGAAGGGATCTGTTGAACTTGTGATTCTAGAATTTAGAATCTATCAATAATACTGAGTTGATTCTGATATTACCATATTTACGAAAGCTCTAATCTTAAGCGCGAATTTGATACTTTGTCAGTTTTTTTTGTGATACAAAAGAAAACGAGAGTCCTCATAAAGATAGAAGCCAGTGTCGATGGACAATCGTTTCCGCCTCTTTCTAGGGTCCAGGCATTTTTGAAGAAACGAAATTATTAGAAAGAAGGGGTAACATATGCGGAGGTAGAAAGGATTATGGGACAATGATCGGAGCACGTAAAAGTGCTCATATGTTAAGGAAGACGAAGGATAAATATGGTGCCATAAATTGGTTCACCAAACAACGATCCAAATGTTCGTAGATTAAGTAGGACTACTAATTTTTTCCATGAGAAATTTGTGCTCTGTAAAAAAGGTAAATTATCAAACAATGGCGGATACAAAAGAATTTAGGCGGCACAATGGCCGGGAAGAAGTGGGTTGCCTCCTTTTTATCGATGGAAATTTAGCATAATGTTATAGTCACCAAATAACTATCCAAGGAGAGGAGAGTGACATAGTAAGGGGGCAGTAAAGCGTAGTCCCAAAAGAAAGCTTATCCCTTTCCTGTGCCGGTGCATAAATCGCTGAACAGGCGTGGAAAGAGAGGTTACGAGCGTTTCAAGTACTTGAGTGATCCCAGACGAATGCTCTAAAAAATTGACATGAAGTCAATCGAGGAAGTATTCCAAACATATCACATTCCACCACAATGACCTAATAGATCGATATGTGAATATTATCCAAAAACCAACTAGTTCGACTAAGGCGAGCACTGTTCGATTGAGATAACATGGTTTCCATAACGATTAAAAATCCGTTGGAATACGTTTACGGAGTAAATAAGCTCACTAAGGTATGGGTTTCTTCGCCCCTTGGGCATTACAACTAATTATTTTCAATGAAATGACGAAGGAATAGTAAGGAAAAACAATATCGAAAATAGTAATTAGATAAAAGAAGGAATAAAATGTTCCTAAGAGTAGTAATGTCGAAATAAAAGCAAGGGAAATAACAAAAATAGAAAGAGAACTTTCTTGACATATCATGCAAATATGTAGTGTTCGAAGAGTAATAAACGAGAATACAGAAAGAATATTTTGTAATATAAACCAGATCGGATGTAACCGAAAGCGTAGACTAATTTTTTTATTGAGCACAAGAAAAGGGGGCAATACAATTCTAATAAAAGAATCTGCAATGGACAGTAATAATACCAAGAAACCCACATTCCGTCGCAATTGTCATCTGTGGTCACGAATTTGGTCCAGTGCAAGACCTAGGTTCGTGCTAAAGAAGAATAATGTTCGTATCCCAATAAGGGGAGTTTGGTCGAAAAGATAAAACAAGGAAGAAAATGATAGATGAAATTAAAATAAAAACCCAAATGTTTAGGACAGTAGAAGTAGAGTACCAAAAATACACATAAAGAAAATTAAATAGGGAGAAGGGCTAATAAAAATACAAGAAAGGAGAGATAAAAATTGGAGAAAAAAACTTAGGCATACCAAAGTAAACCACTACAAAGTATTACAGAAAATAAGAAAAGTAAGATAAATGGCAAGATGGAAACAAGTAAATCCTGCAAGAAATAATTGAAACAGAATTAATAAATAAAGTAATGGCAGAGCCACATAACCTGGAAGCAAAATGTCAACAGGAGAAATAGGCAGGACACAAACTAAACCAGACTAAGGACAAAGATAACAGCATCGAAAAAAGTAGGCAATAAGATATAACATGAACCAGCACACAAATAAATAAGGCAAATAGTAAAAAAGGAAAAATAGTTTGCCATAAAAAAAACAAAATTGAGTAAGACTGCTGCAGGGTATATAGATGACTACATAAGAACAACATCAACAGGGCTAACAACAAGGGAACGAAAAACATGTATATACCAGAAGATGAGAAATAATTGAAATAAGCCATAATAACCAAAAAAATTATAAGCAAGAAATAAATAAAATTTGCCTAGAAAAAAGGCAGAGAAGGAGCAGAGATAAGGAAAGTAAATTCAAACAAGGGGGCGAAAAGTAAACGATAGGGACAAAAGGAAAAAAGGGGTTCAAAAGCACCACTCATCATCGTACAGCAGGGTAAGCTAATAAATTTAAGACCTCCAGAGCTAAAAACTGATTCTATAACACTGCAAAAGTAAGAACAATGGGATACATAAACTGAAAAAATAAGGAGTAGAGTGACAAGAAAAGTGAAAGAGTGGGACAGAAGTATATGACCAAAATGGGAGTACAGAACATTAGAGACAAGAGTAAGCAGATGAAAAATCATTCCTGTGAAAAAAGGCCAGGAAGGCAAAACACAGTAGGGGGTAGCAAGAGAAAGGATGCCCACAGGAATCAAACTCAAAATGCCAAAGTTTAGACCAGAAATAGCGGTGGAACAAAAAATCTAAATTTACTTCCCAAACTGTCACTCTACTAGGTTTGGGCCACAGGCATAAAGTGTGGGAACAAATCTCCACAACCAAATGTAGTGCAACACAAACCAGGAATACCTGCAAAAGGCAAATATTACTCAGAGAAAGGGTGCACGAATCACCCTTACCCAGGACGCGCAATAACATAAAGTCAATACAAAAAATAAAGAGGGGAAAATAGCGGTCCTAAAGTGAAAAAAGGATGGAAGTAATAATAAATAAACAGACAAACACACCAAATCCATCACAAGGGAATTCTAAAAAGAAACAAACCAAAGCAACCAACAAATGTAACAGGTATAGAAAGAAACAAAAGAAAGGGGAGCATGAGTACAAGAATACAGCAGGTATAGAAGTACATAAACCGCAGAAAACAAAAGGGAAAGGACAAGGGAAAAAATAGTAAGAAATAGAACAGAAATACAAAACTCAGAAAAATAAAAGGGAAGGACAAGGGAAAATTAAGTAAAATAAGTAAGAAATACAGCAAACAAATCGTAAATAGGCAGACCAAAGGAGAAAAAACCAAGACAAAAATAGTACAAGGCTAATAGTGAAGCACAAATAAATATGCCAGCCAACCACAGATATAAAAAACAAAAGAAAGTAATATATATAAAAAGAGGTGAAACATTACAGGTTAACAACCAATAGATAAAGAAAGTGAACTAGGATTAAAGAAAAACTAGGAGAGATAATATATAAAGGACCAGAGTCCTGTTAAAACAGGCGTACTCAAGTAGGGTAGAAACCAAAGGATATAAAAGAAAAGGAGCATACAACACAGGATTCCAAGGAATCAGTAGTAGAGAAAAAAGAAAAAAGACAACAAACTGCAAATTTGACCAGAAAGAGGAGCAAGTAGCAGGTATGAGTGGACTAGTCAGCTCCGGGGAAGGGGACACATCCTCTCATCTATGGTCCTTCGTCTCTTCCCGATTCAGTGGAGGTAGGGCGTTCAGAGCCATGGATTCGAAGAAGGCAGACTCCTCCGAAGGAGACATGGCAACAATTTGTGCATACTCAAGTAGCTCATCAGCAAGGAACAGAAGCTGGTGAGAGAACAGTATCAGCCAGGGGACCCACAGCCAGTGATGGGAAGAGTTTCTTGGTCAAAATCACCAAATTTCATGGGACTGGAGTTGCTTGGTGATCAGGAGAAAGAGAACATCATCTGAGGTGGGGTAATGGAGCCACTAGGAACCGTAGGTGATGAAGAATGGACAGTAGGAAAGGAGAGGAGGTCTTGCAGCAGTGAGGGATATGTGAGCCTGCCTTAGGCGCCTAAAAGAGGGCTTGGGGCAGCTCTCTTACGAGGGACCACTTTGATCCATTTGTTAAGAGCAGGGGCAGGATCAGCAGTAAGGTCTGCATTGTTAAAGGGGGGGGGGAGGTTACCTCTGTTTATCATAAGATGCATGGGAGGTCTGAATTTTGAGGGGCACAATTCAAGTGAGTGTGCATCATCCCCACAGAGGGGGCACACCTCCGACACCCTTCGTAGTTCAAATGAATTTGCTTCACTTGCTGCCCAAKTTTGACAGTGAGGCTTCCAGGAACTGGTTGTAGAACAGAGATATTGAGACAAACTTTAGCAAACTTTAATTTCTCCCTCTCTTTGGTAACATCATCGATTCTCACAAAGGTTCCTACGGGGGCAAGCAATTGAGATAGAATTGGTTCCGTCCATTATTGAATTGGCAGAAGATGGACTTTAACCCATTGGTTTATATGGGTAACAGGGGTTGAGTAAGGARAAAAAGACTCAAACCAAGGCAAGATGACAAAGTTTAGACCAAGGACGTTTAGCCCAGACAGCAGTGCTATCATTGACAGAGGTGAATTAAATAAGAAACCACCCGTTTCCCATAGGTTTAAAAGAGACATCCCCTTGGATGAAAGACCACTGTTTTTTTAGTTTGGATTCAATAATGTGACGAAATGGGGGGTCCCCAAAGATCCTACCAATAAGACAGTTGTGAAAGGAAGAGTCAGCAAAATTAAGGGCAGGTAAAACCGAATCAATAACAGCAGGGTTGGCTAAAGGGTCATTGGCATTAATGCCCACATGGTCTGAAGGACCATGGATGGGTGTGGCCAAGGGAGGGGAAGCAATACCTGAATTCTAAGGTCCCAACTGGAGGGGTGGCCAGAGCTGGGAAGGTAAAATATTTCCACCTTTAAGGGGAGGAAGACTTCCCGAAGRTGGGCAWTGTGTATCCATATGYGAATTTTCAGTAAAATGTCCCTGGTCACTAAGGGCATTGGAAGGTAGAATGTAAGACATGAAGGTAAACAACAGTAGAGAGGTAATTGAAAGGAAGTAAAAGAAGAAGAGGTGGAATTGTGAAAAGAATAGTAAGATTGGGAGAGTATTTATAGGGGGGTCAACAAGGGTACATAAGGGAAGCAAGWACTCAGTAAAAAGTGTTATAGAGAGAAAATGAGTAAAACAAGGAATTAAGGGGGTAAGAGGAGGAGGAGACTCGGAATATACAAACACCAAAATCCATCGTAAACCCAATAAAACACAGTAAACAGACCAACAATAGTGTGAAACAGAACCATGCAACATAAACACAAGACAGCACAACAAAGTAGAAGATGGAAAATCATAAATGGAGGACACGTATAAGAGGGAGTTTGCACGAAATACAGAATGGTGAGAGCAGGATTGAGCCATGGAAAACATAGGTTGACCTTAACAAAGGGAGATTGACAAGACTGATGAAAACATAATAAGCAACATAAGGGGGGTGTAATACAATTTTAAAGAAAAGACAGTTGTCATGGGGCACTCTAAGAAGAACACAACACAAATAAGGAGGGGCTTGGAGGCATATGGGTGAAACACGCAATCACAATACCACATCATTACTAATAATAAGATCAAATCAAAACACAAAACTAAAGCTAGATAAATCACAAGAGACGCAAAAAAACATGTAAAAGCACTTAAAAAATAAGATGTAATAGTTGACTAGCAGCAAAAATAGGTGGCACAGAGACCCAAGGTGGCCAGAGTTGGTGAGAGAAGGCACATCAATGGTAGAAAAAATACAGTGGAAGAACAGAAGATAGGAATGAGAGAGAGGGTAAGATAAAGGAGAGAGGAAACCAAGCACAACAAAGAACTTAGAAAGCCAGAAACCAAGAATAACAAATAAATAAAAACATGAAATTAGTGGGGGGACAGTTCTCATAAGACAAGTGTCCACCATGCCAATGCAAGGGTCTTTCAGGAGCTGCCAAGTTAGCCTAGATGGTGGGTGAGACCCCTGTATATAAATAGAAGCTGGAAGCTGTGAGGAGAACAACTCCTGCAAACCATAAGCAAAAGGAGATCCTAGCAAAAGGAAATCAAATAAGGGTAGATGATAAAGAAAGCAGAGAACATAATAAGGAAGTAGAACATAAATCACAATACAAAACAGTAGGAAAATAGGGAAAAAAACAAAGTGAGACAGTAGGAAAGGGAGAAGAACATAGATCCACAGGCGAGAAATCAAGAAAAAAATCCYCAGTTGAGAAAACCAGAAAACAAGCATAGAGAGGAACATATCAAGTAAAATATAACTGAACAACATGAAGAAAAACCTAAAATTCACCCGAAAATACCATAGATCTGGTATTAAGAAACCGAAAAACACAAAAAGATACCATATAATCAACCAATAATAGCAATAATAAAATGACAGACCATACTCCGGCAATAGATCACCGGACAAATCGCCAACGGGAGAGGAGAAATAAGTGTCCAGCAGACCACCGTAAAACCTCTAACAGAGAAAAAAAGAGTAGTAGATCCAAACGCATAAGAACAAAGTGGGGACGAAAGTCCTCACATATGGCCAAAAAATATCATTAAAACATAATTCCGCCGGAGCAGAAGTTTGATCGGGAAAGGGGAAGGGTGGAAAGAAGTGGTGGAGGAAAAGGGGAAGGTAAAGGCGGTGGAGACGGCTTTGAGTAGTGGTGGGAAGGTGATAGCGACGGTTGTGGACATTAATCGTTGAAGGTGGAAAGATCTGACTGTAAATAAAAACGGGAAACTTCAATGTGTACAAACATGTGGCAAGGGTGAGGCAAAGCTTGTTGAGAAGTGCTATGGAGGAGATCCACTGTGAACAACCAAATAGGGTTTGAAAAAGGAAAATCCAATTAACGAATAAAATAAAGTAGTAAAGAAGGACCAAGAAGGGGGTATTAATTTTGGTCTTCCATTTTGGATTCCAGAATTTTCTTTTAATTAAGGGCACATTTCCCGAGCTCATATGAAGGCCTTCCTCTTGCCAAGGAAGTTTGCTTGGACTTTCTCTCTCTAGAGAAAAAGTCATTTCGTACGTATTCAAACATGTTGTTATTAGTCCAAATTCTGATGTATATGAAGTACTTTGTGAAAAATGTACAGAACAAAATGTAGATTTGTAAAATTTGACATTTGATATATCATTATATCATCAATAAGCTTCTTAAAATGAAACGGAAATAATCCATACAAGATACTCTCTCGTGTCAACTATGTGTTAAAATCTACAAGTAGAAAGAACATACACCGTATAAAGTACATGTATCATTTGTTGTTGCCTTATTTATCTTATACTCACATATGCAATTATGCAAATATGTATTTATAGATATTAATTTATGTACAACATATGCATGACACTTATTTGGAGCTCAACAAAAAAAAATATGTAGCAGCTTGCGCTTCAATTTTCTGCAGCTCTTAATCTCTCATAATGATTAATTAATTATTTATATCTAACTTGCCACAAAACCTTTAATAATAGGATCATATCCCTTTAATTAATTTTGATATATAAGATCATCTTGATCTTGATCAACTTGAGAATCGAATTCCATGATCAGTTTCTTCAACTTCTTGTTGCTAATTTTCTGTTGAATCAATTTGTCGTCTTCTTGGAAACTGCGTGCACACACAAGAGGGAAAAATGAATTGCCGTGTTAAAGTATATATATTACGGAGTATGTTTTGATATATAATACTTCGTATAACTACGTACGAAATACATAACTAATACGGAGTATAAACTAATGACGTTTGCTACGGTTATTTTGTCACTAATTGGATGATTTTAATAGAGTTTATAATGGTACCTTTTGGAGTGAACTGGAGCTGAGGGCATCAATGTCTTAGCAAGTTTAATTGCATTTTCGGGGCGATTAATGACGTGATTAAAGCATAAGTATCGTCCATAAGTTGAAATGTCTTCTAAGACGTAAACATGAGCATCAACTAAGAAGTTCAGATCAACGGTCACCAACACTCCGTCTTGGTACATCTCGGCCGCTCCTTTCAAGTAAGGATGTCTTACGGAAAGATCAGGGCCCACCAGTAGCCCAGCGTTGATTGTTACCATGCTAATCCCTCGATCCATTGCCAACGCCCATGCACTCTTCTCCGCTAATGTCTTTGATAATGCATGCCACAACTAATATCACACGCAAACAAACTCATCTAATTAGTTTTAGTGTTTTACAATCSGGTTTGTGTTTGGCTTGTCACACCATTAGTTGATATATGTGTATTATYCGTGAGTTTATATGTTCGATTCATACCTTAAATTTGCGGCAAAAGCTCACATCACTCCAATGTTTTTCGTCTAAATCTGTTACCATTGATTTACGGTCTTCTTTCCAAAGTATGGTTGCTGCAGACGATGTGAAAACAACTTTATCTATAGTATCTACATGCGCGCATGCTTCTAACACGTTTTGCGCTGCTTTAACCTCTGTTTCCACCGTATACTCCTGAATCATATAAAGTAAAATAACAAAATAAATATAAAACCTTAAATATTTAATCACTTAATATAGTCAAATTACAAAATCACGTTTTGACTATAATACGATGTATAAGTTAATTTAAGTGAAATAATTATTTCTTGCGTTATTAGAATGATGGACCAAAATGACGGTATGTATGATCAAGTTATTATGACTTGACTAAAACGAGACTAAATAACGCCCATTGTAGTGGACCCTAAAAATTCAATCAAATACAGAATTTTCTAATAGCAGGACATGTGGGTAATCCGATCTTGACCCACTATTTTGGCTGACATATATTTGTTATATTTATCATGGAATTCCACAATTTGGTGCTAACGCATGAATTTCCACTTTAGCATGCTCATATTATTGTGATATTATTTGGATTTGGACATCATCATCAATTTTTAAAATGGTTAGCTCAACACTTTTGTTGTTCCACACACTTGACTTGACAGTATACTTTGAATATTGGTAAGCGAAGCTAGTAAWAAACAAGAGGATGTGGCCGGGTTTAGCTCTGTGGTTTCACCGCCCCCACTGTATAATTCCTAAAATAGAATCCGTGCAAGACTCCATCCATATACTTTGCCATGTTAAATGAAAAAAAAAAAAATTAGTAAAAAACAAAAGTTATCGTTTAGACGTCATGGATATATAGGATATTGAAGTGAAAGCATATTTGACTTTTAAGTACTTTATTCACAATTGATGTGTGTACTTACTGCTTAAGCAGAAGTATCTCTATSAGAATTATCTTCATATGACCAACACTTGTGGGCAATCGATTACGATTACCAATACAAATTATATGGTCAGGTTCTCTTCATTTTACAAAAATCAGTTCCAAGTTGTATAATTCATTTCAAGCTTTTCTAATAATAAGTTCATTTAAAGTTCCGATCAGGTCCAATCGCATTTAATAAGGATTAAGTCAAATAAGGTTGACTAAAGATAAGTTTCGGTCTGATAATAAAGGAGGACACATAGTAATTGTTTATTAAGTTATTGTGTGTTATTTTTTTTATATAGAACTTCAAATCAGGTTCAACAGATATGACCGAAAATAATTCTCATATACAACTCCTCAAACTTATATACGCCGGTTGGGCCAATAGGCCGGGTACATTTTGCCCACCTCTACATGATAGCTACATATATCAGTATATCACCATGCAAGATAAGTACTTGGTATTAGACATTTATTGGTACAACTTTTGTATGCAACTACTTGAAGAAAATGCATTGGGTTCCACAAAAACATAACTGTAAGAATCGAAGTTAATATATAGTACTCTCTTCGCTACGCTTTATTTGAAGCAAATAAATATTTTATCTCTAATAAATATTGTCAATTGTTTAAAGTAAAATGTAACGGAGGGAGTAGTAGCTTTCATCCTTTTGATGCACAAGGGGAGGGAGTAGCAATCAAAAACGCACACTCAACTACGACTGAATTCAACCTACACAAGTAAATTTGCTCACATGCAGTGACCCATAAAGTTAGCATGATTGGTTGTTCTGATCATCACCATGTATTACACATGCAAATATGCAATGATGTGACCAAGAAAGCAGTTCATATACACAATTTAGTAGTTGATTGATATTTATTGCTCTAACCTAATTAATCGGTAGCAGCTGTAATCTAACTGACTATTTAAAGCATTTCAAATCCTGCACCACTTTATATTATCACTATTTATTGGACTACCTGATTCTTTCTCTTTTGCTGTAAATAATTTATTGTCCAATTTGAAATTGCCGTCCTTATTCCGGTGTTTAGAGAAGTGAACATGAGAATCGATRTCAATATATCTCTTTTAAAAGGGAGTTCACCAACAGAACTATCTCTAATTGTCGTTCTTTTTTGATGGGTAAATAAACGTTTTACAAATAGTTTTCGTAACATGTTTATTATTATGGGTGACAACTCTTCGTACGAGTTACAAGTTAGTTAAGTGGRTCGATAATATGTAATAAAATGAGGAATATGCCAAATGAACATTGCTATATTGTCTAGTCTAGAAAAGAAAGGCAAAAYTAAGAGATTTGCTATTTGTAGGAGTYAAAAWATGTACTCTTATAATTAATTAATGTATGAGTACTATAAATGGCACCAATTAAAGACATCTTTTCCCAGCTAAACTTTGCTTACAACACAATTTTATACAGTAGCTATTAATTAAAATTATGGAAAACTTCTAGTAATTTGAGGGTTATTTCACAAATTTAGTACTGTAAAAGGAAAATAACAATAAAACTTGTAAAAAAATGGTAATGGGTAATATAACTTACATCATAAACAGGTTGATCATAAGGAAGCTCAAAATTGTAGAACAAAGCAGAGCAACCCTTCAAAGCTTCAAGAATAGTTTGATAATCAAAAAGATCACAATCAAACATCTTCAACATTTCTTTTCCATAATCATCACTTAACCCCTTCAATCCTTGCACTTCACCTTCATTATTAACATTAGCAATTACACACATATGTAAGAATATGAATCACTCTTATTTACTATTAATGGAGTCTTTCATTGATGTATAAACTAAAATGACTTACCATTGTCATGATGAGGTTGAACAGCAGCGTGAACAATGTAACCGCGCTTAAGAAGCCGTCTTACAAGGCCAGACCCAAGGGAGCCGGAGGCATCCATTACACACACCGTATTCGATATCGGAATGAAAGACGCCGGAGACATTTTTGGTGAACTGGAAAAAAAAATTAGAGAGAGAGAGAGAGAGAGAGAGAGAGAGAGAGAGAGAGAGAGAGAGGGGAAGAAGGATTAAAGGTTGTTGGTAATAAGTATAGGAAGGTAAGACTTAAGAAGGGTAGTAAGTAGTATGTATACTATATATAAATAATTATGTGTTATATGAAATGTGTGTGTTATGTGTTASAAATATATATATATAATTATAACGATGATAGTAATAATGTTAGAAAAACAGAATATTGAAATAGAAGTTGGTTTAACATGAAAGATAAGCTAGGAGTATGTATGTGTTGTATATATATAAAAAGGTAGATAGCAGGAAAATGTGGAAGAGGAAGAAAGTAAGAGCTGGCATTCAAAGAGTGTGGGTCGAAATATATATATATATATATAATTTATTAAATTAAGAAATAAACTGAGGAATGACAAAGGAGGTGGTTGTTAGAAGGAGGGATCGATGATGTGATCAGGGAAATAAATGCTACGAATGAAGGAGAGTTGTCAATAAACATAAGAAATTGATTTAGTCAACGTTGCATGTCGAATTAAGGACCGAACCTATCGAGAAAATTAGATAACCAAATTATGAGAAAAGGTGGCTAGGCGTTGGCAGAGGGAACGTCCTAAACTACTTAATTTATTATACGATTGCGTTATATACTTATATATTGATAATAGTGCAGTATGTCCAACAACACTTTTGAAATCATACAATTATAGTTTTTTAATATGTTTATCTACATATATATAACGTCATAATCATAGATTTATAATTACAAGAGTATCCTTAGGTAAATAACTCTATTTATAGCTTTTTAGGGATGCGTTTAAGCATTAGACATGCAGGCTCGTATTTTTTCTTATGATTAAATATGTTTAGATATGTTAAGATAAGTTTTATCTAGTAAAATTAAGTTGTAACTCTTACAAATATGTCCCAGGACTCTTTGTTTGGTCTTGGTGGATGACGGTTGGTCTTCTCAGGACTCTTTGTTTTCTTTTTTTAGTTTCTGTCCTGTTTCTGTGTTTTGGTTCCTCTGGTCGGGTCATTGCCCCGCGTCGTGGCCGCGTTTTTGGTTCTCCTGGGTGGGCGCAGATCGATTTCCCCGGTGAGTCGATCTCCTGGTGCGCCGGACTTTGGTGCCTCGTGGTGGAGCTCTGGTTGGATTTTTCTCTTTTTGGGCTGTTTGGGTTGGTTGCGGCACGTGGCTCAAGGTTTTTGTCTGGGGGAGTTGTGGGTGGTGGTTGGGAGGTCGGTGGTGATGTGTGGCTTGAGCGTGGAACGTTGTCTTTTAGTTTATGTGTCTTGTTTATTTTTGTTTTGCAGTCAGTGTTAAGGAGGATGAAGATTACCCTTGAGGACCTGATTTACAGTGCAATTGCCTATATCAAAATGCCTACAGCACCGGTGGTGATGATTTTAGTTAAAGATGCTTTGACATCGAGTTATCCAAATGGGTCCATGRTTGGTACCGCATTTGTGTTGATGAGCTTGCACAGAAGAAGTTTTAGGGATTTTGTTTGTGGTCTTTGTTCTTGTGTTTTAGTTCTTTTTGGGTTTAATAAATTATCTTCCTCGTCAAAAAAAAAATAATCATAGATTTATAATTACAAGAGTATCCTTAGGTAAATAACTCTATTTATAGCTTTTTAGGGATGCGTTTAAGCATTAGACATGCAGGTTCGTATTTTTTCTTATGATTAAATATGTTTAGATATGTTAAGATAAGTTTTATCTAGTAAAATTAAGTTGTAACTCTTACAAATATGTTAACCTAACATAAATTCGAATAAATAAAAATAAGATAAATAGAACAAACTCTTAGCATTGCATCTAAATTAGAAGTTTAAAACAAAGGGGTTGAAGTAGATTTTTTGTAAGAGTTTAAAGTAAAGTAAGGCAAAAGTGGAAGAGGGGGTTTGGTAGAAACTTGTGTTTGTTGAACGAGCCACACCCACAAGAAACCAAGCTCTTCTAGTCCATAAGTTTCTCCTGCTACAATCATAGGTTATAACAATATGTACGCACGGATATTGGATTAGAGTAATCTTATTATCTTTAATTAATATTTGTCTCAACTTCATTCAATTCCAATGAATTAGTACATTTTGAATCGTCAAAATTTTCACAAGAGTGAAACATTATTATCTTTAAGAAAAATATGTCCGTATATAACTGTCATAATAAATGAGTTTTTGTGAAAATCTGCCTTATAAAATGACTTTCGCTCAAAATTGCAGCATTTCACTTCTTCATTTGTCGACCGCTTCCAAATACTATTCCGACGTTTACCGAAGAACATTTCGTCACTTAATGTCAGATGACATGCACATGACCTCATTTTTTTTGCCATTGGCACCCCATCTCCCTCAATCAATCTCCACTTAACTCCATTCATTCTCATCTCTCTCATATATGCACTTTATTCAAAATTTTTGGGTTTTTATTTTTTTTTTTTTGTTTTGTTGTGTTTGATAATCCTTTAAAAATAAAAAGTTAAAATTAAAACTTTGAAGATGTCCTTGATATACGAAGGATTTGAATGTTTGGCTTCAATTTCACTTATAAAAATAATTAATAATATCTTCAATTGCTTTTACTAGTAAAAAAATGTAATTTATTTTTTTAAACATGGTATAAAGTTAACGGTTACTAATGGTGTTAGTCTATAGTACGCGATACGTGCTTATAAATGTACAATTTGATTGAAAAGTAAAAGAATATTGCAAATCACACATAATAATATCAAATTGCACATAATAACAATATACAGTAGTTGACATTTATTATGTTGTCAAATATAAAATAGCGAAGAATAATACATGATGAAATTTGAAAAAACGTTGTGTTAGCTGAAATGTTTAAGCAACGAAGATGATGAAGAAGTTCTTTTCCCCTTTGTGCGTGCATGTGTGTTTTTTCGCATTTTGTTTGTAAATTTATGCAACATGAATATACTGAATTGATTGGAGTAGTTGATTAGTTTAGAGAAACTTTCCTTTGTTAATTTTGCAATTTGCATTACTTATGAATTAATTTGTTCATAATTGGTTCTGCTTTATTTGGCAATTTTTTTGAAATATATGTTGAATGAGTTGTGAAATTGATTTTTTTGGGCAATTTTTAAAATTTATATATTGAATGATTGTGTTGACTTGATGTATTTTGCATTTAAGTGAGGGCCTTTTTGTAATTTTCAAGGGGGACACCATTGCTCCCGTTGACTTATATAATAGAGATTTGATTAAAAATGAAAGTTTGGTACCTATTTTCTAAAATTGTTATAAGTTTAGTACTTAACTCCCTCTCACATATATGAATAATGGATAAATGATATAGGCACACCCCCATACAAATAATAAAGACGTACCAAGCACAACACTCACAAAAGTATGTGTTTATCATCTCATATGAATGAATAACGACATCAACTGGTGGAGATGGAGAGTGAATATTAGTAGATGGAGTGTCAAAAATCAGTAACTATTGAGGCCAGTAGGATTATGGATTATGTTATATTAATTATGTTATCTTAATGTCAGTATGTAATGTTGCAGGAAGTTGATTAGTTAGTTATCCTTTGTTGTGTAATGAACATTAACTTGATTGCTCACGTGTGTGTCTYTAAGGTCCAAGGTGTTGTACGGACTTCTAGGTTATTTCATCTAGTCATATTTAAGCTTTTGTGAGTGASGGTAGCCGAAAGCAAGAGAGAGAGAGATATACATCTCACTTGTACAACCACTTCAGAAAAGTGAATGAGGAATGAAATCAATGAGAAGATCATGAATTTCATGCTGCAGAATCCATCAAAATCTTCATGGTATCAGAGCCCAGGTTCTTATCACCTCTCTCTGTCTATTTCTAGATTCTGGTATGTGTGGTAATCAAGTATGAAGTTATTGCTCTTGAATTAGAATGTCTATGTGTGTGTGCTTAGAGTAGCAACTGTATAAATCACAACCTTTTAACTGCTTAGAGGTGTATGAAAATTGGGAAGATGAGTAGTAACACGACAATTGACTCAAGTAGTCCATTGTATGTTCATCCCTCTGATGGGAGTGAATCTGTCATAGTGGAGAAACTTGAGGGCAGCTCCAACTATAGGATCTGGAGAAGGAGTATGGAGCTGGCCTTGCTAGCCAAGAGAAAACTTGGTATGGTGACAGGAGGAGTCACTAGGGACAAAACTGATGTAACTAAGCAAGATGCTTGGGATACATGTAATGGACTGGTAATTTCATGGATATTGAGGAATGTGAATGATTCTATTAAAAGGTCCATAATATTCATGAATGAAGCCAAAGAAATCTGGAAAAACTTAGAGAAAAGATTCCAAGTTAACAATGGGGCAAGAAGATATCAAGTAAACAAATTACTGTATGAAACCAAACAGAATGGGAGATCTGTGAGTGAGTACTTTACAGATATGCAAGTTTTGTGGAAAGAATTGGAAAATTTGACCAATCCTCCACCAATCAGTGAAATGAATGCAGAGGTAGGTGAGTATGTGAGATTTAGGCATCAACAGGAAGAGGAACACAAATTGTTCCAATTCTTGAATGGCCTGGATGAAGTGAATGCTCCGATTAGAACTCAATTGCTTGTACAAACTGTTTTGCCATGTGTTGAGGATGCCTGCAATAGCATCTCTCAAGAAGAATCCCAACGAAACACAATGAAGCAAATCAATGATGACACTGATGCAGCAGCTATGTATTCAAAAGGAGGAACAGGTCCATGTACCATTTGTGGGAAAAATGGACACAAAAAAGAGGATTGCTGGCATAAGAAGTCAAGCTCATGCACTGTGTGTGGCAAGCCAGGGCATATGAAGGAAGATTGTTGGCATGTGAAGGGTTTTCCACCTAATTTCAGCAAGAAAGGGAAAGAAAAAGAGCAAGGAAGCAGCAGCAACTTCAGAGGTAGAGGAGGTAGGCATGGCAGACCAGGAAGAGGAGGTGGGAGAATGGCAGGAAATGTTCAAAGCTATCCACACAAGGAGCATTCTCCCACCAAAGCCGATAAAGGAGGACTATATGGAACTGGAATAACCGCACAAAAACTAGAACAACTTGTCAAACTTCTGCCCACACCATCCAGAGAAGGAGGAGATAATACTGATGATGATGAAATGGAATGCAACTATGCAGGAATGATCACATGTTGCAACATTGAAGCTGAAGACACAAGGTGGATAGTGGATTCAGGAGCTACACATCACATCACAGCCCAATTCCATTGTCTGGAGGATGTGGTGAAAGTCACAAATAGAATGCAAATTGATCTTCCAAATGGAGAAAGTGCAACTGCTACACACCAGGGCAATGTGAGGATAAATGAGCACATATTGCTAAAAAATGTTGTGTATGTACCTGTATTCAAACATAATTTGTTGTCAGTTCAGAAATTGACTAAAGAGACTAAGTGTGAGGTGCAATTCATGGAGAAATGCTGCCTGGTGCAAGACATCAAAACCAAAGAGTTGAAAGGAATAGGTGCTGCTGAGAGGGGTTTGTACTTTATAAGCAGAAGTTGTGAATCAAGAAAGGCTGCAGTGAACAATGCAGAAATATCTGATCTTCAGAATGCATTACTGAAAGGGATGAAACTATCAACACAAATGAAGTGGCATCACAGGTTGGGACATGCACCTGTGAGAAGGATGAAGAAGATAGGAGATATTGAAAGAGATGTTCAAGGAGAAGAGGAAGTATGTCTGGTTTGTCCTCAAGCCAAAATGACCAAGTTGCCTTTTGAAGAGTCAAGCAATAGAGCACAAGGGGTCTTTGACATGATACACATTGACATCTGGGGTCCTTACAGAGTGACTACAAGAAAAGGACACAGATACTTCATCACTATGGTGGATGATCACTCTAGACTTGTGTGGGTGCATCTGTTGAAAGACAAATCAGAAGCATTTGAAGCATTAAAGGAGCTGGTAAATTTGGGAGAAACACAATTTGGGAAGAAAACCAAGGTCGTCAGGAGTGACAATGCACCAGAGTTCAAGGATGTAAATTGTCAAGCCTTGTATAGGGAGAAGGGAATAATGCATCAGACAACATGTGTAAATAGGTCTCAGCAGAATGGGAGAGCAGAGAGAAAATTGAGAAATCTCCTGGAGATGACAAGAGCACTGAGACTTCAAGGTGGCCTTCCCAAGAGAATGTGGGGAGATTGCTTGCTGGCTGCAGTATACATTACAAACAGGCTTCCAACAAAGCTGTTGCAGGACAAATCTCCATATGAGGTAATCTTTAATAAAAAAACCTGAGTATGATAAAATGAAGACATTTGGCTGCCTAGTGATGTCCTATAATCCCAACAAAACCAATGATAAGCTAGAAAATAGAGGTATTCCCATGTGTATTTATAGGATATCCACAGGATAAAAGAGGATATAAATTGATGAATTTGAAAACTCAGGTAGTATTTGTCAGTAGAGATGTGAAATTTTATGAGGGAGTGTATCCAATGAAAATACTTAAGACACAAAATGAGCAGGAACCTCAAAATGAAAAGAATAAGCTTGAAATTGAATTGAGGGGTGGACCAGGACATGATGATATATATGAAAGCCAGGAAATTGGTGGCAGAGATGATGAATTGAGAGAAGAGGAACAAACTGAGGCACCCATAGAAGTAGCTGAAGAAGAAGTAGATCATCACACACAACCTATGAGAAGATCCACTAGGAGACATCAACCACCTGTTTGGCTTGCTGATTATGACAGAGGAAAGGTAAATATAGCCAAGGCAAAATGTGTTATTACAGCAACCAGCTCAGAAGAGTTCAAATGTTTTCTAGCCACCCAAGAAAGCCATGTAGAACCAAAAACATTTAAGGAAGCTGTACAAAATGAGAATTGGGTAAAAGCCATGAATGAGGAGCTGAGTGCCTTAGAAGCTAATGATACTTGGGAACTTGTGCCTCTACCCCCTAATAAAAGGGCTATAGGTTGTAAGTGGTTGTATAAACTGAAGTATAATTCAGATGGATCCTTAGAGAGATATAAAGCAAGGCTTGTAGTATTGGGAAATAACCAAAAATATGGTGAGGATTATAGTGAAACCTTTGCTCCAGTGGCAAAGATGACCACATTTAGGTCCTTACTTGCTGTTGCTTCTGTGAAAGATTGGTATGTACATCAAATGGATGTAAAAAATGCTTTCTTACATGGAGATTTGCAGGAACATGTGTACATGAAGCTGCCAGCTGGATATGTAAGACATGGAAGCAGAATTGAGGTCAATGCTGAGTGTGATACACTGAGCAACAAGCCACTGGTATGCAAACTCAACAAGTCACTGTATGGCCTGAAGCAAGCTCCCAGGAAATGGTTTGAGAAACTTACAACAAAACTGAGAGAAAATGGGTTCTTGTAATCAAAGTGTGATTATTCCCTGTTTACCAAGCAATCTGAGAAAGGAATCATAGTAATACTTGTGTATGTTGATGACATGGTGATCACTGGCTCCAGCCTTGAAGAAATTCAGTCAGTCAAGTATTGGTTGTCTCAACAGTTTCAAATGAAGGACATGGGAGACTTGAGTTACTTTCTTGGAATAGAGGTGGATCATGTAAAGCAAGGTATATTTCTCAATCAAAMAAAATATACCAGTGATTTGTTGCAAGAATTTGGAGTTACAAAGTGCAGAGTTTTGAAACTTCCTATGGATGTTAACACCAAATTGACTCCTGATCAGGGTGACCCTCTGCCTCACCCAGCTGAATATCAGAAGCTTGTAGGCAAACTTATTTACCTATCAATCACCAGGCCAGATCTTGCTTTTTCTGTACATGTACTGAGTCAATTCATGCATTCACCAACAACATGCCATATGCAAGCTGCTATAAGGGTCTTGAGATATTTGGCAGGTACTTGTGATCAAGGTATTCTGCTAGCCAAGAGTAGTTTTGCCAAGCTCTATGCCTATTGTGATAGTGACTGGGCAGGTTGCCCAAACACTCGCAGATCCACTTCAGGATACTGTGTGTTGCTAGGTAGCTCACCTATTTCTTGGAAGTCAAAAAGGCAATCTGTAGTTGCTAGGAGTAGTGCAGAGGCTGAGTATAGATCTATGGCAATAGTTGTGTGTGAAGTTCTCTGGTAAAAGCAGTTGTTGAAAGATTTGGGAGTCAAAGATTCAGGAGGAGTAGACCTATATTGTGACAATCAGGCAGCCATTGCCATTGCAGCTAATCCAATCAAATATGAGAGAACCAAACATGTCGAAATTGACTGTCACTTCATTCGAGATGCTGCTCAGAAGGGTGTGATCAAGCCTAGTTATGTTCCTTCCTCGGCTCAACTGGCTGATGTGTTGACTAAGATTTTGAGTGTGGACCAACATCAGCAATTGCTCACCAAGCTGGGAGTTCAGTCTCTTGCCTCACTCTCACCTTGAGGAGGAGTATTGAGGCCAATAGGATTATGGATTATGTTATATTAATTATGTTATCTTAATGTCAGTATGTAATGTTGCAGGAAGTTGATTAGTTAGTTATCCTTTGTTGTGTAATGAACATTAACTTGATTGCTCACGTGTGTGTCTYTAAGGTCCAAGGTGTTGTACGGACTTCTAGGTTATTTCATCTAGTCATATTTAAGCTTTTGTGAGTGAGGGTAGCCGAAAGCAAGAGAGAGAGAGAGAGATATACTTCTCACTTGTACAACCACTTTAGAAAAGTGAATGAGGAATGAAATCAATGAGAAGATCATGAATTTCATGCTGCAGAATCCATCAAAATCTTCAGTAACCATTAGATTAGATATGGTATATGGATAAAGTGTAAATAAAATGGATCTTAATTTTGATWGGCTGAAAATTGCACATAGACATTGCATAGAGGATGGATTGGTATGTGTTGCGGATGTTGGTATTGAGAGGGGAGGACCAAAGGACACGTTGAATAAATGAATAATGAATAGAGACAATTTGAACATGACTACTTAGAGTAGTTTGCATGTGTTGTTAGCTCGATCAACCGTAGCTTAGCTACCAGKACTTGCTCAGTTGTTAGTCAACTGCTATTGTTGTTGGAGTACTTTGAGAAAGAATGGATATCTTGTAGGTTTAATAGATGCGTATTAGTGGAATTTCAASAAACGATTTCCTAACATCTATCACAGGATTATAATCATAATCAAATATTGAATCAAATAATAAAGAGAATTACAATATCCAATCTTTGTAGCGTGAATTCCACAAAGTAAGCGAGCAAAGATAATTTTGAGAGCCCCAAATGTTGCTCTTTTAGTTACTCCATCAGAATCAATTGAACATCAAACGTCTGCTAGAACGGAAGAGACGTATGGTTGTTTTTATTGTTTTTCGATTCAGAGATAAAAGAGAATATGAAATATTTTTTATACTGAAAAACACAACTGTGGTATTTTCTCTTTACTGATGTTATATCCCTTATATAAGCACAGTAAGATAGGATAAAAGAATATAATTCTTTAAACCTTATCGGATTGCTGACTAATATATCCAATAATATCTTGAGTCATATCATTCAATTGATTCTTTAGGTGTGAACCATTATTTATATTAGTTGTGGTCCAATCAATATTGACCCACTAATTATCTTTATAAATATCCTATTTATATATATTTAGTAATTGTCGAAAATGTCGAAGGACATGCATATTCCTTCAATCTCCCACTTGTCCGAAAACAATCGCACAATAATTATAAATTCCTTAAGTCACTTAATGTGAAATCTGATAACACCATGTTATTTCTCAAACTTGTTTCTTGATCTTCAAGTTCAAACTGTTCAAGTAAGGATAAACATTTAATCCTATATTGCATGGCCATGCAATTTTCAGTTCTTGCTTATCAAGAGGCCTACACACCAATCCTGTCAAATAGGAGGACTTATTCATTCTTGTATGACCATAACTCCCACTCAATTCTTWGCCCACCTCATCAAGTGTGTTTAGTAGAGTTTGACTATGCAAACCTCAAAATCATAAGAAACAATGAAACATCCGTTGCTAGTTAGTCTTACTTGGTGCTAGTTTTCACTACTACTAGTGGGCGGTGGTGGTGAATTCATGAGTGACATGCTACCCAGTTGGCCAGTTGGGGATCAACCTAGCTGGTTTTTAGAATTTCCAGTAATGTCATTGTGCGTGTGGACTCATCAAGGCATTAATTGGTTAAGTTTGTTGTAATAACTGTCGTCTGTAGATAAGCTATTTTTAAACGGCACTACATTGTCTAGTGTCTACGTATTATCACGGTTTACTATATTGACTCAATTCAAACAAATTTAGTAAACCTACTAAAAAATACTTCGTAATTCATTCGTTCTTAAATATTCTACCCATTTTACTTAAGTACCTATGCCAATACACATTTTATTTTGATTATAATATACGAATTATATCTTTAATTACACATTGACAAACATTATAAAAATTGAATGTGCTCGTACTAATATCGAGATGAATCAAACAAAATCCGATATGACATTTATTTTGACTTAAATATTAAGAGAAATTTAAAATATTCTCCCACATTACGAATAGTTTCAAGATTCAAGATATATATAACATTTAGAAACGAATAAAGTATGTATCTCGTAATAAAAAAAATGCAACATTTGTTTATTATTTGTAATATATCAAGTATTCAAATGTTACTTTCTTATTTTGTTACATATACTCTGTAGATGAAATACTTATTAATTATGCCAGACACTCTTAAAAACATTGCAATGTGATGATGTATCCTCGGGAATAGGGGATCAATACAAAAAATATTTAAAATGAGGATAAGTCATCACTCAMTATATTTTTTTTACACGATAAYATACACGGGTAGAACCTTACACAGATCCTATTTCAAGAACTGTGCAGTGGGGGACGGAGGATAATATCCCGCCAAAATGTCGGGGTGAGGTTCGACTCCGGGGCATGCCCAGAAAAAGTGGAAAGCTTACCACCAAGCTATCAGTCTATCACCCACTTCCTCCGTCATCACTCATCATATGATCCTTGGCAACTTGGTAATTTACAATATGTTATTGTGTTACGTATTTATTAGATTATAAATATAATAAAAGAAACGAGTGGAGAAAAAACAATAAAATTAAATCTTAAATTTATTTAGGAGTGATCCTTAATCATGTGAGGTTACGACTTACGACCTTAACTGTGGCATATACATCATCGTGCTACAATATGAGTCTGTCAGCCTTGCTTGCAACAAATTAAATCTATATACTAATACTAAAACAGTCTCCACTTCTCAAATTTTTRCTCCTAAATTTCCCTCTCAAACACCTTTTATTAATTATAGCATAAAAAATGTAAAAAGAATTTAATGAAGGTTAATAAATGTGTATTGTAGTAAAAAATTTATATTATTTTACATATTTATTAATTCATATAACTATAAAAAATATTTTTTTGTCATAAATAAAACCTATTCTAAAATAATTACAATTAAAAAATATCAAATTTTAATTTTGTTTGGAGCAATTTATAATTTATCTAAAAACCGAGCATATGCTCGGGGATTGTCTAGTTATATATAAAGAAGAACATTTGGGATTGAGAGTGAAGTTACTCCGGGAATTTGCTAATATAGCCTAGGTATAATTGTGTCAAACGTTGATCGACTCAAAGGTGGTTGGTTATGAGCCATGTCACAACTCACAAATCCCACTAAAGAATGAAGTACAGTAGCTCATTTGTTATGGACTTATAAGTTATAACAACAAATTAACAATGACTTAAAAGTGATTAGAAAAAAGAGCACAGTAGTTCCATTTGTTATGGACTTATAACAAATTAATTAACAATCTAAGGAGAGCTATAAGAAAAAGATTCACAAGAACATTCTCATATTTTATTTACATGGTTCACCAATGTTATGTTGGCTACGACACTGTTCTCGTCGGRTTATTTAGATAAGTTCAATAAAAATAAGTTCAGTTCAGTAGTAATGAGTTCAGTATAGTAAAAATAAGTTTAATTCTTAAGAAATTTGTTAAGGTTTCAGTAAAAATAAGTTTAGTTCAATACTAATAAGTTTAGTTCAGTAAAAATAAGTTCAGTTCTCTAAAAATAAATTCAATTAATCAAAATTCAATTGACGAGAACAAAACATACGTGTACAATGGTGAGGTCACACTAGAAATGGGTTACCAAATTTAATGGGCTAATGAAAAAGTATTGAGATCTACTGAAGACCAACGCCAGCTATTCTAATGTTGTTGCATGTCCTTGCAAAAGGGGGCTTATTGCTGTTTTTCTCTTCTCATAAATATTGTTACTCTATGAATACTACTGGTCTACTGCCAGCAGATTCAGCAACAACCCCAATTAATACTCATTTCGCGTGTAAGATTGAGAAATTTTTAAGTACCTTACTTATTACTTTTATGTTTTGTGAGAATAAWGTTGATGAAAGACAATATAAATAAGGTCCAAATGAAATTTTTGTTATTGAAAAATTGTGTTTCACATACTTTGTACTTTGATACTATTTTTGAAATGTTACAAGTTTTTTTAGAAGGTACCTAGAAAAAACGTTGTAATATAGAGGGACAGAGGTAGTAATATTTCCTTAACACTAGTGATTTTGCTACCGCTTTTCTAATGTTGTGAACTTGTGATCACTACCGCTTTTCTAATGTTGTGAACTTGTGATCACTATGACATAGCTCAGTGGTCGAGCACACAACTTTCCCTAGCGTAGTTCAAGGATCGAATCTCACCCCAATGACATGTTAGYGTATTTACTTCGCCTCTTATTACATAGTTTKTGATATAAGATTTATCTAGAGTCCACTCGTTTATTTTACCGTGTAAATTAAAAAAGAAAGAACTGAAGTATTTATTCGCTCAGAGACTCACTCGTATTTTTGTAGTTCCCACGAAACAAACCAACCGCCCTAGCTATTTTCTCTACSGAACATCTTCCCCGTCACCATAAATAAATAAAATACTCTAGACTCCATATACTTCCATATTATTTGCTACACTCCACATAGTATGGCAAAGTACGTTATTTAGAACATGTAGTTATTGGTGTTTTACATGCTTTGAAGATAGGTAACATGACATTATAAAATTAGATATGATAAGCTCCAAACAACATGTCAAACGAGTTTAGGGTACACTTGCCGCGAAGGCGGCCAAGAGTGCAACTATATGACAATTATGAATAAGTATGTCGGGTAAAATAGAGTCATGATACATGCACTATAGTGCTGCATCCTGCATGAATTCATGCAGTATGGGATAAAATCGTCAATAAATGAGCCACATCTCAAGTGAAGACAAAAAAATTGGACTCACGTTGTCTTCTTTTTTTTTCTTACAAATTATAGTGTGATTTTGTCATATCCTTGATTCATTTTATCATATCCTTGGTTCATTTTTATCAATTTTAGTGTGATTTTGTCATATCCTCGYGGAATTTCAGTACACAAACGARGTGTGCTGCATTTTTAATGRAGCCTACTGCTGCATTAATCATTTCTTGGTAAAATCAATAAGTATTGGGTGCACCCTAGGACCACCTAATMTTACATGGTCCTCCTCCCACACACAAACATACTACACGTTATTTAATTTGCAAAATATTAAAAAAATTGCATTCATTATTTCCATTTTCATCTCTTCAAAACCCCAAATTTATTTTCTCTCTTCTAAGATTGACATTTAAAGTTTATGATCTTTGTATGTGCGATCGACGTCATTATTGATTTCAATTTACAGTACCAATTGTTCAGTTTTCAACATAAAGGCCCTGTTTGGCAAACAAAGTTTAGAGTTTGCTGATAGAGTTTTAACTTTTTTATTTAGTGGATTTGACTGCTTTTATATATAGGTGTTTGTTAACATTTTGTTGTTTGATAAAAGTTGATAAGTATTTTTATGATGTAAAATGACTAAAATACCCTTACATAAAATATAGACAATATTTTAACTATCCCTAATTTAAACTAATTCATAAAATTAATCTATATATCTTTTATAACTTGGTTTTGACTTAAATGTTGACACGTGGCGCCCTCAAAACATTTTAACAAAAAAGGAAATTTAAAAATTATATTCAATTAACAATTCAACATTAAGAAAAAGAGAACGTTCCGTGGAAAAAAAGCAGTAGCAGCTCTCCTTCGTCTTTCTAGAGTTCCTGCGACACCACCTCCGMGTGTGTGTCCATGGCGGGAGGTCGTCGGGGCTGCCCTTGGTAAGTTCAGGGGAAGGGCAGCAATTTGACTAAGGGCAAAGCTCAATCAAGAACTAAAGCTAAGCATTCGATTAAACGCGATTTGCAGAAGGGGCACGAACACCTGGGTTTGGTGGATGTGTTTTCCGATCTGGAGAGCAGTTCAGAGGAGGGAGTCCTATCCTCGAGGTCGTCCCTTCGTGAATTGCAGCAGCGGTCCTCGATGGCGGCTGATTTCTRTCGTTTGGTGGAGTTCACAACTTCACATGTTGTTCTTGTTCCGCAATCGGGTAAGACTTCRTCTACTAATGCAGTTAAGGCGTTGCAATTTGGGGATATTAAACATGATGGACTGAATTTGAATGATGTTTCTGTGTTGAATTCTGAATCTATTCCTATAAGTCATCKTAAGAAATCAAAACCGAAAATGACGCTTGAGGATGTTACTGTGGAATTGMACTTTTGGAAGGCATCAGTAAGATGCTTTGTCATGGGCAGTAACCCTCCCATTCAGGTGATGGATGGATTTTTCCGACGCATTTGGGGCAGAATAGGGGTGGAGGCTGTGATTCTAGTAGGGAAGGGTAATTTTGTGGTCCGATTTAAGGACATGGGTGGCTGAGATGCAGCTCTTAATGGACATTTCTATTTTAATTCTAAACCAGTAATTGTGAAACATTGGAGTCCAGATTTGGAGATGAATGATGACATTATGACCGTGCCAATTTGGGTTAAATTTCCTAAYCTTAATGTGAAGTATTAGGGCAGAAACTCTCTATTCAAAATTGCAGAAACCATTGGCTCTCCTATCCAACTTGATGCAGCTACAGAAAAGAAAGAGAGACTGTCCTTTGCAAGGTGATGATTGATGTGACTGTTAACCAAGAGTTCCCTACTGAGGTTGTTTTTGAAGATAAGTATGGGGTTGATCGAGTTCAAGCAGTGGAGTATGATTGGAAGCCTATCTTGTGTGCTAATTGCAAGAAGTATGGACACTCTCACACAGATTGTAAGGTGAAATCTAAATAGGTTTGGCAACCCAAAAATGTGGTTCGTGCTCCTGTGGAGTTAGTCCCACCTACTGTAATAGCTCCTGCAGTTGTTACTAATGCTCCAGCTCTTTTGATTGATAAGGATGGTTTCACACATGTTTCGGCCAAAAGCTCTGCACAAAGGAGGGTTGTGCCTCCCAAAGCTACCTTTACAACTAATACCTTCGAGGCTCTTGTTGGCGATGATACTGCTCAGGAAGTTGATATCGATGCATCTACTAGTATGCATAGTCGAATGCTAGGGGAGGGGCTGGCAACCCCTATTCCCCATGGATAGAATCATGAGTTGGAATGTGAGAGGGCTAAATAGCAGAGATCAGAATAGTACCCAAATCCCAAAGGACTTCATATTTGAAAGCGGATAAATAACCACAAGGCACCTAACTAAAGCAAAGAAAAATAAAACTAATCACGACACCCAAAGAAGCAAAGCCAACAAACAATGATCATCTCGCTTGATAGAACCACCCCCAACGTCAACCACGCCTTGAGAGGCCCAACAGGACAAACAGTCCCCCATGAGAACCACCCCAAAAATTGGCTAACACAGCCTCCGACGTTGCTTGGGGAAACAAAACCGAAGAGAGCAAAAGCCCCCTACGAGTTCCCACACAAGACGAAAGAACAACCCATAGGAACGCTTACCAACGATCGACCCCCAATCAAACTTCACAGGCCCGATTAAGGGTGACTGATTGTTGGCCATGTGAGGGAGGTTAAAACCCACCCCAAGCCCGCTCGGCCCTCTATAGAAGAAGAGAACGAGAGGGAAACCGAGAGAAGAAAGAGAAACGAGAGAGAGGAGGAGGGTCAGGCGAGGAGGGATTAGCCAACGACCACCAAAAGGATTCGACGAGGGATCCACAAGCAACCTTAGGAGGGGGACAAAACTTGACCTTAGCGGAGAGAAAATCCTAAGTCGAAACAATTTCGTAGACCATAACTTGGCAGCATAATTAATAATTTCTGAGTAGTTACACATAATTTTATGAATCTAATTAAAACATGAATTACAATAAGCTACTTTAAAAAGAGACTATTTACAAACCGGAAATTTCCCATTTGTACGTAAGATTTTTTCCGTAGTTGAAAAATGTGACCCATGTCTTGGAAAAAAGAGGTCATAAATGATTTCTTTTTCCTGTCGTAATAGAATTTTTGATTTGGTTATTAGGTTAAATTTTTAATGATGGACCCTGAATTACTGTCGTAAAATATCTATTTTTGTGACAGAATAGGTCATCATTAATGTGTACTGTCGTTAATGATATTTTTCTTAGTATATCACAAGGTCATTCATATCATTTAGTCGCCTCTATCTATAAGGGCCTCATTTTTATTTTATTCCATTCCCTTTTAAATATCAACAAACTAATATTCGTTGTCTAATTTCCATGATATTGTAACTTTTGAGTGCCAATCTACATTCAATGGTGTCTATGAAATGGAGACCTTTTTTTTGTTGCTTTTTTATTTGATTTTATAACATGGGAAATTAATTACTACTACTCTACTATACATTAGCTACTAATCTACTACTAGTTTAGCTTATTTGACAATAAATAGAATAAAGTAGTAATAGAACTAGAACATATTTGATATTGGCGGTGTCGTTAAATCTTAGAGTCCAATTTGTGGCTAAATCATTTACGTTTAATAATGCATTACAAGTTAGTGATCCACTTTTCTCATGGATAACCCCCACCAATAATACCATCTTTCATTGTCCAAGTGTCTGTGCATGTTGGACTGTAGCAATAAAGTTAATGTTGGATTAGTACACTGATTGGTTGTCGGTTTTTGAGAGCCTTAATGGGTTTGCAAAATGAAACAAATGTTACTGAATCGGGGTGTGACACGAGAAAGTCCCCTTTGATGATGAAGTTAGTTTAAGTAGAGAGTGATTAAGGAGAATTATACTTTTATGGGGTGCGATAACCTGGAATTTATTTTTGTCCCTTGTAATAAATGTGTTAATCTGTTCAATGTGGGACATGAGAATATGGAGATGACATAATTGTAACTATCGAAGTTTAAGGGCTTTTTGGACTATACTAGTTATGTGAGGCATACAATGATTCAATGAATTCAGGTTAAATTTTGAATTTTCATAGGGCTCTTTTCATAAAATTGAATATATAAACATATATGTTAGTCTGGGACATTTCACGTGGACATTAATTTCTCACGACTTCTTAAATATTTCTATTAAAAGATAAAAAAGAGAAGAGAAAAAAATCATTTAAGATTTAATGAGCCAAAGATGTGCCTTAAAAGATCAAGAATATTCCATTAGGAGGAAAAGAGCATAAGAATTATTGGTGTGATCCTCATTTTTGTAGGAAAACACTTTTTATGTCAATTTTTTTTTTTTTTTTTTTTTTTTTAAAAACCTTTAAGATAAGCAAAATATGTTGATTTTTGCCAAAATAAAACACCTTTTAAGAGCAAATGTATTAAAAAAAACCCTTAAAGGAATATTTTCATCCATTTTTCTAACGGAATATTTCATTTTTGGATTGGAATATTTCATTAATATTATCATATTATTCCATTTTTTGGTGGCAAGTGTTATTAAGGTGTTTTTTTTAATAAAAAACACACACAAAAGATGTTATTTTGACAAAAATAAACATAAAAGATTGTTTTTTCACAATAACTAATATGTACATAAAACGGTGTTTCTTTACAAATAATCCTTATGAATCTGAATATCATTTTTCCTTACAATACACATTGTTATAAAAATACGAGTACAAAACACTACTGCTTCTATGGTCCGTTTCTTTGCTAATTTCGGATACAAATTTAATTCAGTTTAGTTCAGCTCCATTCAGTTCAATCAGCTCTGCTTAATTTTTTGTTAAAATCTAATTTGATATTAACGATTAATGATGATAATGATAATAATATTGACGATAATGATGAACATTAACGTGATATGACGATAATAATAATAATAATTATTATTATTATTATTAATTAATATTAATTCTAGTTAAAACATTTCAATTTAATCATCACTTAATAATCCCAAATTTCAAGTTATATATTATTAATCATTATTATTTTAAATAGTAAATATTAATTCAAAATATACATTAGTAATAGTAAAATATAATCCAATTTTTAATATTAATCCAAGATAAATATTAAACTAAGTTAAAAAGGTTTAAATATTAAATCCAAAGATATATTATTAATAACAGTTTTACAATATCAATCTCATTATATATACTCCAGTTAAATAGTTATATTGGTCGATCCCAAGATTAATTATTAAATCTTAAAGTTAAATATTTCAGTTTTAGTTCAGTTCAGCTCTGTTAAGTTTAGTTTAAGTTTCAGTTTAGTTTTAGTTCAATTAAATTTCAGTTAATGTAAAAACGGACCCCTTATATGTTCCATTTTTAATATTCTTGTGTCCATATAAATTTATAGAATTATTTTAACTCTATAATGTTGAATTATCACCATAAACTCTCATCTTAGCTAATCCATATTGAATTACTCACTTGTATTGTTTGGGAAAGCGATATTGGATTTTAACATTATTCCAAGTATTGATTTTCTTTTTCTTTTTTTTTAAAAAAAATTGTCCTTTCCCTTTTACATCACTTTCAAATTGCATTATTCATATACAGGTTGGACCATATTATTAATTAGTTCATTTTTATTCAATCTCTATAATCTAAAAAAATAAGCGACAAATTGAGGATGAGGTTGTTAGCTCAGTTGAAGCTACTTTCATATTCTCCGACTTTGGTTGGGGTTCGATCCTCCACACCCCAACATATTATGTTGGGTATTATCTCCCCTTCGTCTTAGAGTATTGATATCTTTCGAAATTAGAGAACGAAAAATGAGTCCAAAATATGAGTGAGACTGCGTCTACTTTACCGTGTAAAAAAACAAAGACACATTCACGCCTGCTTACCTTGCTATATATATATAAGTATAAGAATATTAACAGTATAATGAAAACATTGACTATTCAACTTAAGAAGACGTGCATTGAGCCAATAAATAAATTATTATCCACTCTTTCTTAAATTAAGTTGTACAACAATAATAAAAAGCTCTCCGTGTTGGTTCTCTCATTTCTAATATATTCCGAGTCATGACTAATTAAATACAATTGAGCTTCCTTAGGGAAAAAGTTGCAGGGATAACACCTAATTAACCAACCTTACCACCATTATTGTCCCACTCAGAACCGACCACAAGTAGGTTTGTGTGTTTTTACCCAATTTTTCATTTTTTCAGGGGAGTTATATTAACTTTATTACATCTTATACTACAAACGATGCGTGCACTAATTGACAAATATTGTATCTTGTCATATATCGACTTCATGGGGATTGACTCACACCAATAATTGATAAGATAAACTCATATAGCATAAGGATTTCTTTTTTCTAACAATAGATGCAACACTTATGTTATTTAAATAAGTAATGTCAATTTTACCTTTACATAGATTATAAATAAATGCACGAAAATAATGTGGCCCACTATTTCCTTTTCACTCTCCCCTTACACTTTTGTGGTTGGACCACATTTCATTCTTTATTAGCAATATTTGACCTCTTATACCCAAATAATGGTGATGCTTTCACTTGCCTTCGAAAAGTATCTAAGATGGAGTATGATAAAAGTGTACATATTAATAATTGTTACCAATTATTATGACAAGTATGTACTTCTCAAAAGAAATATAAGCGTATTTAAAATTTAAAGACGATTATGTAAGACAAGAAAACTTTTAGTGAAATGGTATATGTTATAAGTAGGAAAAAGATTTGGCTTTTATTGAGTAATTAGCAGTCAAAATCCATATCATTTGAATATTGATGCAATATATGATATACCAACTACGGAGTATATATATCTATTATATGGCAACAAGATTTTAGTAGACCAAAGCTCCGTGACATTGTTTGAAACCAATATCGATAAAAATAGTTCTGGTGTCCTGGATCTCCTAATGAGATGTACGTATGTTTAGAATCTGCTTTATAGTAATTTTTGTTGCTCTTACCCTGATTACGTGAGGTACAAAGTACTATACAGCGAAACACACTCCGAGTCCTCTCCTGACTTGTCTACAGCCTCCATACATTTTCATTAGGTCAATTAGCTAGGCGTTATTCAAGAGGCCACATTTCAAAACAGTACATAACACACATCAATTACCCGTTGATGATTTATAGTCAATTTATTTGAAGAGATATCCAATATAGATAAAGATAATCAACTATTATAGAATATATATATAATCTTAACAAAAAATTAGAGTGTTGATGTATATAAGTACAGTTGTAGACAAGAATGAACTATGAACCTAATTAATCGAGTCATATCTTTAATCCACAAACATCCACTAAATCATCAGTCCCTTATAAACGACAGTAAGAAAGTGCTTCGTTTCGAAACGTACCTCAGCCTCAATTATGCACCAAAAAATTGGTAGATCCTATGTGTGATTAGTCGTATACATACCTAAATTTACCCATAAATATACTGACATATTCAGTGGATACGCTGGTTAGGCTCTAGCATAAAAGCCACTAATTATGGTATTCAGAATTTTCTGTTTTACATAATGTGAATAAACTCTATTTTATCAAGTAAAGGTTGTAACGTAATGCAGAAAGGTGTATAGGTAGCATCTGTTACCAGGATGTGATCACTTATAAGGGTAATTCTTAGATGGATGAATAGAGGTTCATGAATCATTGATTATTTGTCTATCTTTATTCCCTCTACTTTTTCTCAATCATAAGTAGATTATATCTAAAAATGAATGTACTTATTGGATATGAATGATCGTATATATTCGTGAGTTCCTCTTTGATCGTAACGTTATTATCGAATTATTGAATAGTATTCACCTCAATTTACAGGTTATGTGCGAGTTCAATATCGAGATTGATCATAGTGAGTACGATCTATCATCACTACTTAGGGAGGGTTTCACTTTTTTCTTTAGTATCCCACAATTGGATCTCGACATTAGACATGTTGAGGCCTATGTACAAACTCACATTAAATTTTTTTTTTTACGAGTACAAACTGCATACATACGATGTTTGAAAGTATTGCTCCCGTGGTAAAAGAATGGGAGTACTGAGTGATACGTGAAGGCCAAGGTTAGGCGGGGGTGTGTGCCACATGGAAGGGAAGAGAAAAGTAATTGTGCCCACTCTACAAATATTAAGGGTCGCGACACCTCTGCTTGTCAATTGGTTTTTAAAGTGTTGAAATCTCAATTTCGGGTCTTGTAAATGACTTGCACTCTCATGATGGCGCTACCAAGCTAAGAGGTCCATTGACATAACAATTCAAAATGGTTCGAAAACCTACCCCACTTATTATATATCACTAGTTCACTACATATACATGCTTCCAATGGTACTACTCGCCAAATTAATATAGGAGTACTCTCGTAATACATATTGTATATGAATTATTATTGCTTATTTACATTCAACCATTCCAGCATGAAATGAAGAAAAGTCTCCATCTACAAACAAGATTTTTCAATTTTATGGGTAGAATAAGTAACGACATTTCAACCAAATTAAAAAACCGCTTATAAAACATCCAAGTGGATAAACTTCATTAATATACAACAACTCAACTAAACTATAGCAACTGCATTTTGTTCAATATAAAAAAGATTAATTATTAAGATTAATATTTTAGTTTAAATTTAATTAGCAACAAGATTTATCATATTGTTGAGCCCATGTTGACTATTACAATGATAAAAATATTGTGCATTTAGAAAGAGGAAAGTTATAAATTGAAATTATAAAACACGTTGGGGCTCTTATTGGGCATGTTAGTATTTTAGTGTTTTTGTTCTTAATAGCCAATGATGTCGAAATGGGCACTAAAAATTTTAGTTTTAATAAAGTTTAATTTTGCAAGCTCAAAAATATAGGTTAGAGATATAATAAAAGGTAGCGATCGATTTACATTTCGAGTCAGGGCAGGGTCTACGACGAATTAAATTAAGGGTTCATTAAGCTAATTTAAACATAACAAAAATAGTATTTCTTGTACATAAAAAAAATACATGCATAAGAATGATTTTTTACTCTTATATTCTTCTGGTAATAGTAGTGGGTTGTAGTGAACACAATCTTCTTTTAACAAACAGATACATAATAATGGAAGTAGCAGCATGTGTGTTTGACTGAAGGAATAGTTGTGTGCTGTGAAATAGTTGCGTTGCAAATGTTGATTGTGATGTTGAAGTAGAGAAGCTTGAGGTGAAGTGAAGGAAAAAAACTGAGAGTCTGCAAGAGAAGGCAGGCTCATGCTGCTTTGACCAGTGAGAGGAATGACTCGAAAGAAGGCGATTAGTTATACCAGTCCAGATGGATCTTGTATAGGTCACCACCACCTTGAACTCTAACCATATCAGACCATATTGGATTTTCACAATAGTGGCAACTGTACCTATATCCCTGTGTCTTTCCTTTCTTGGCCCTCCTTTCCCGTCACTATCGACAGACACCAATATTCATCAGACCTTCCTCTTCCCTTGTCTCCTAGAGGGAATCCTACTTTCTATTGGAAGGACTGACCACCTAAGCCTTGACCACGGAACCAGCACCTCGACCACCATAGGGACACACCACCACCTAGTGGACATTCTGCCCCTTCGACTGGAGAGAGGGCCCTTCTCACAGGTGGGGGAATGGTTTACTCGAGAAGCCCCAAAGTCAAGCATCCTGAGCTGTCCTAGTGTCTGAAGGCGACAGAGCCAGTATAAGACCTGCCTCCACTCCCAGTGGGATTGGAGCTCTGGATCTCTCCCAACTTGGGGGAGTGCATGGAGGTGTCGCTTTGTGCTCTTCCTTGATGCCCCTAGTGTAAGGCACCAGCAGCTTGGAGTGTGGTTCTGATCGGGGCGATCTGGGTGTGTAGACTTATTGCTATTAGGGTGTGTGCTGTTTTCAGAGGTTCTCTAAGTCCAGATATCAATAGGCTATGCTTTATGTGCGTATTTTTTCTTCACAGTTTTGTTTTTAGGTTTGTTTGTGATTTTTGGTTTTGGCCAAACACTCTCTGGGTCAATCACCAGGTTTGTCAAGGGTCACAATTTGATCCCTCAAAACCACCAGACTCAGAAGATAAGATGGAAATGCTTCCAGATGGAGTCCTCTTCAAATTTAGAACTGACCAGTCAAAAGATTTCCCAAAAGCTTCCACTGCACAAGTAACACAGAAACAGGGTTAGTGCGTTAAAGCCATATAAATCAGTTTTGTAAAAAAGATTGTAAATATGTGCAAAAGAAAAGTGTATGATTTTGAGGGTTACAAAGACTTCAGTACAACTGGACTTACTCCTTGGAGACACTCCTGCTTATAATCCTCCACCAGCTGCCGAAGTAAAGCTCCACCTTCAGCAGGTAAATGACGGGGCAATCAGTGCTTTTGGGGTGGTGGCTCCTTACCTTAGTTGACCTTGCCCCAAATAGCTTGAAACCATCTGTTCGAATGGTTGTGCCGTTGTTCCTTCTCAGTGTGATTGGGCAGCTGGGGGAAAGACCTTTTCCTCTCAAGAGTCTTTTCTCTAGGTTTATAAATTCGTTTCTGAGTGTCCTGTGTTCAGGTAAGTGTTGTGCGTTTCTGCTGTTGGTAAAGTTATCCTCCAACCACAGTCCATTTTGCTGTGTGTGTCCACGTGTCTTTCAATTGGTGGCACCAACCAGGTGGTGGTATGTATGGAGGTCGCTAATTGTATTCGCAGTACGCACTCTCTTTCCAGACCTCCAGGGTTGTTAGTTACCAGCCTAGTCTTTTTATTTCTGGGTTGTCCCCTGTATGCCTCAACCAAATACAGAGTCTCTGGATTACACCTGTCGTGATCGTATCTCCTAATTTTCCAAAAATGCAGTCCCAGAGAACTTATAATTCTCTACAACACTGGAGCTAGTTGGGACAAGCTAATGCCCCACATTTCGAGCAACTCAACCATAAAGGGGTGTAAAGGAAATCTAAACACCTAATTCTAAGGTGGGAACATAAATGGAATTCTGAAATCTTGGTGTGAGTAGCCCTTCTGAGGGATGGGACCTCGAATACCATACCCAAAAGCTAGAACCAAACCATATAACTCTCCACCCTGGACAATCAAACCTTTTTGCATTAAGCCCATTTTGAGAAAGTCAAGGTCCAGGGCAGAGTTAGCAGGGCCGTTTCATTATTCCATTGACATAGCCCATCTGACGGATGTCCAGTGTGTGATTATCAGGGTCCAGATATCTGGTACTCCTGAAATTTCCCCCTTTCATCCTTTGGGGCTTTAGCACGATGCCCTGGACCCACTGTCCTCAGAAGGCCAGCCTGCTCATCTTCCTGGGACATAGTAGCAATCACCTGTCCACTCCTTCCTTTGCCATTGGAACAGCCCATCAACCTGCAAATTCATTGAAGCCTACGAGGAACGCTGGAAACACTTGTTGTCTCCAGCTCCCCTGGTAGTAGAAGGAGTACTGCTACTGGCCTGGTTGATGCAGGAGGCTCTGAAAGGCTTTAGGCTAGAGGTCACGCTGTCTACAGGTTGACCCCTAGACCGTCTATAAATGGCTGTGAGTCCTCACTGGCGCTCTTCATCAGTAAGGGGCAATTGAACTCCGTCGGATGCCTATTTGGGAATCGCTTTGTTTTGTATTCCTCCGACGTTTTGCTATTTATTCAAACCACAAGCCCATAAATGCATAATAAAGGTGAGGAATGAACTAAACAAATAGGTACAAACTACTTCTAGACAGGAACCAGAGGGAAGCTAATAAATCTGGAATGCATGCTCAATGGTGAATTCAAGCAAGGTAAGTGGGGTAAGTAGTAATTACCTGATTAATGGATAATTGAACAATGGGGCTTAGTTAAAACGGGAAAATGAAACTCCTCCAACAGCATGTCCACGAACAAAAGTTGTCAATTGTTCCAGCATAGGTTGCTGAATTATATCTTGTGTCTTGTTCTGAAATGCTTCTCAGATTGAGAGAGGTTGTTTTTAGTTTTTCCTTGCACTTTTTGAAATTGTTTGAAGTTGATAGAAATAGAATTTTTAAAAGAGGGAATACGGATGTGAAGTGACTATGCACATTATAATATAGTGGTGGAAGTGTGACCGTCACCTTTCAGTCATCGCAATCGCCATTACCGCCCCACTAACGTGTGTGCGTAATCTGACGTGGCCGGAAATTAGTCTGAAAATGAACTACCACGAATTAAAATACTCGTCCTCATTTAATCTAAGCTGGCCGGTATAACTGGAGAGAAGTTACTATGGGGCTGCTGCAGAAGGATTCATGGTTTAAACTGGGGCACCCCCCCTTGGTGAATAATATGATGGCTGGACATAGTTCAATGATTGATTAAAATCCAGATCTGGTGTAAATATTCTGACTTAACCAGGCTGGATGGGGGCTAGTTGTTGGTACCTGTTGAGCCACCAGGCCAATATCCACTATAGGCCCATGTTAACTGATCCAGTGGGACTAATTCGTGAACTGATCCAATGGGCCTAATTAAGGGCAAAATGCCATGGCATAAAATGGGGGTCAAAATTGCCAATCAACTAGTCAAAGTTGAGTGCATGCAAGGACACCTTACCCTGCGTATATGTACGGACCACTTGTTCACGATTGAGGTAGGCTTTGACCATTGCATAATTTCCAAGGTATAAGAAATGTCATGGCTTTGAGGCTGCTCAAGGCTGGTAAGTTGTGTCACTGATGAACAACATACAACCTACATTCTTCTCTTCTTTAAATTACATGTGGAATACCCTGTTAATGATACCTGACACCTTCCATTCGATGGAGAATATAAGTAATACACATGGGATAAAAATGCACCACAAAGTATAGTCACTCAATGTTTTGTTAGAGAGTAAATCGGATTAGCAGACAACAGTGTCTGATCTTCACCAACACCGGTGGCTTCGTTGGGCCTCTACTTGGTGCCATCTTTGGTCGTGGGTAGCGTTTATTACTTTCATTATTGATGTGTACCTATAGCGAGAACGTATTCTTCCGAACTTATTAGTAGGAAAATGGTATATTGATCGTGGTTTTGGAATAGTTATCATATTTTTTCTTTTGTTCTATTCTCTCTCTTAACCTCTTTCGTTCTGTTGAATACATACTGATTGGGCCTTAAAGTGTTCACAAATGCCTATGTTGAACATTTGAAATGGCATTTTCTCTGGATATTAGCACTATGTTTTTATCAATGCACATTTAAAACTTGAACTGCAAGGTGCTCAGGACGAGTTGAATTATAAATGTTGGTCTCCATGGATTGTGAAATCATCCATGGAGTATGATCTGTCATATCAAAACCTCTTCGAAATGTTCATTACTCGTAGGGAAAATGTCTCTGATCTATGTCATCTGTGTATGTAAGTGGTGATGGGTTCGGCTTGTTTGGTGTATTGCGTTATATAAGTGTCCCTATAAGGCATACGCCTTATAGCAAACTGCCAAGATGGGCACCGTAAATGTGGTCTTCTCCTGATCCTCCTGGTGCTATACCACCTGAAAATACCCTGGAATAGCCATCTAGAAACGAATAGTTAAGGCGGGGTTGTTTATGACCAGAGTCTTTCTACATTTGATCAAGGAGGGTAAAGGAAAAATGATCCTTCTATTACCGCATTGAGTCTACGGTAGTCAATACACACGCGCTCACCCATTTTGGGATGCGCGTAAGGAATCTTCTCTCCTTTGTTCTCAGACCGACAGTCACACCGTTTTCTAGCAGACTTTTGAGTCGACTAACCCATTTACTATCAGAAATTGGGTAAAAATACCTGATGAAGTAATTAAATTTCTTCTTTAATACATCCATCATGGCGGGTTGAAGCCGACGTTGTGGTTGCCTCACGGCTTTGCATCATCCTCAAGAAGATGTCTTATTTCATGTGTTCGGTTGTGGTTGTAGGGCATTTATTCCCGTGATATTATCAGTTTGATTGGTGATTGCTCATTTCCCTAAGTGCGCCGATTGGTACTCTTTAGAGCACTATGTGTGTGTGACATCTCCTCCTTCTTGCTTGTCCGTGTATGGTGAGCTTACTCGATATATAGTATTTGACTCGGATAGTGTTTCCTCTGTTACCTAGGATAGAACATACTTCATATTCCTCTTGTTATTTGCTTGTAGTTCTGGTTTTGGTGCCTGCAAATAGAAGGAAAAAGTCTTTTTCTAGCACCACCGGTTAGAGGGGGGATGGTGAGATTCATCTTGTAATCTAATTGGGTGTTAATGGTTGTTCAGATTCTCTTTTTAAGATTATCTTGCATTTGTTTCCTTGCAAGTTGGATTGTTTACACACATATTCAAACTCTTTTCACCCAAATCTTGTTGGCAATTGTGATTAATGGAAATTGCATCCGTCTTCCGTATCAATATCAAAATTATCTTGAGCTAATAATCCACATGCGATCTTGGGCATAAGCTGGATGTTATTGTTCATATAAGTGGTATCTTCATTGAATCGATGAATTGTTTATATTGTCGAATGGGTTTTTTCATCCGATCACGATTGCCATGTGTGTATGAGTTCCGCTCGTGGTTTGAGTGAACATCAATTTCTAGTTCGGGTCCGTGTTTAGAAGGCCTTCCTAAAAAGTGAATAGGGAACGCGCATTTGTGATCATGTCTAGTGTTATGTGGCTACATATGAAAATTCTACCGAGAAGATATGATTATTCTCTTTGATCTTCTGCTGATACTGAGCACATTCCTCCACTAATTGGCCCTTAGGATATTAGTCATGTGAACGATCCAGCTAGTTGGATTACTACACCTGTTCATTCAAATGTTCCTATGTTCCTAAAAGTATTTCTTACATAGTTATAATTGGTTATGACGATTAATTGAAGCACCTAATCTAGCAGTTTGCCATTTTGAAAATATATATCCCCTATCAATCTAAGGTATTGGTGAAACATACCTGGGATCATTACGTTTTTGAGGCAATTTATCTTTGAAAGGATTGCATGAATGATGGTCTGCAGCTAACTCTTGACTTGTTGGCATCTACTGTGTATGTGTTTGGTTATTCCTCTTTGACGTGTGCGGCCTAATAGTTCTTTTAAGAACTTTAGCATATCTAGGGTATTTGTTTCTAAATGCATCTAAGAAGGGGGATGTTTACTCGCATTTACTGAAAGGTTCGTAATGTCTTTGATCTACTTATCCTTCTAGGTTCGAGTGTCGTCTTGATTGCCTCGGGAAAAGGAGGCTCGTTACAAGAGGTGTGTGTGACCTGGTGTGTGAAGGTGCAGCTAGCCACTAGTACTACTTGATAGTTGTTGTTGAAAGTGGCTCTTGAAACCATAGTGGACATGCATTTCCATCTCTTCATTTTCATCCATTACCCGGATATCCCGTGTTCCCGGTTTTTATGGATTACCAAGGATCTCTTTCCACTCGTAAAGGCATTGCTTACTTACTATTTTGTGCGTCTTGATTTAATTGTTCCGTTTGGTGTTGGATGTGAACTTTATGCTCTAGATATGATCAATCTCTGATTCTTTCCAACGATGTGACTTCGTCCCCGAAAATACCGTGGGTGCCATTGTCTTCTATAGTGTTGTATATAGCATGATTTGTTTTCTCTTTGGAGTATGGGTCATAGTGTGTGCTGTGCATGCTGCTTGTCAGCTTGGTCTTCTGTTTTAGATATGGGTTTGTTTGTATTGTTATCATTTCCTCGAGGTGTTCGTAAGGAACCCATGAACTAGAGGCTATTTTGTGTTGGGGGCTTTGTGGTGCTCTTGGTTTGTGTTGTGGTTTGTTGGTTGGAATGGTCGTGGTGTTATCTGTTTGTGTAATTAGTGTGTGTGCCTGATTTTGTTGTGTTTGTATTGTGATCTGATTTAGGATGTTGTGTATATAGTGGAGGTTTGTGTTATGTGGCTTGTATATATTGAGTTTAGTGTTTGTTGTGTATTCCTCATGTTGATCCGTAATTAATGTAGTGGATTGTTGTGTGTTCCCAGCCCTGGTGTAAGTACTCTTAGAATATTGGATTCATTACTCCTTTTTGATATATACCTCATGGTTCTTGTAGTTCCTCGGTCCTCCTGTCGTCATGAGGATCCAATGGATGTTCTCTTGGTGTTTGTTGTGATCTAAATAAATAAATCCCTATCGATAGTCTTTGTTTTTGACTTGTTCTGTATTTTTCTCTACTCACGTTTCACTAAAAAGTGCTTTCGTGCGCATTGGTGTTTATAGGAAGTTAGTATCTTGCACTTGTTCCTCTCTTTTGTCTGTGGTCGCCCGGGAGTGTGTTTTGGTTGTGGGTGTTTTATGGTTGTTTGTTGGTGGTTTGGGGTGGCATTCTTCTAATAGTAGATTGCTCTCCGAAGTCTTTATTAAAGTGCCTCGATCCTCGGAGTGAGTTCCTTTATGATTATTTGCTCAGCGTTTTTGTTGCTAGTTGTGGAGTGTTTTGTTTTCTGAGTAACTCTGTTTCGCTCTGAACTAGTATTGCGTTGTTGTGGTTTACCATTTCTGGATATCATTCATCATCCAAAACATATTTAATATACTGATGTGATTAATTCCTTCTTTTGAATACCCGGTGAGGTATGGGACATGTGCACAAAGTGGGCTTTTGTGGAATCTCTGTCCTCAGTAGCTCAAGAGAGTTTCATTTTTACCCTTGTTCTCAGAGGCATTTTATGTCTTTATGTGCGTCTTTTGCTTGCAAAGTTGAATGATGAGAGTCTTGTGTTGAATTTTCCTTGGGTAAGAACTTTCTCTTAAGATATTTCTGTTGCTAATCGTCCAACCTCAAGTATGATCACACTTACCCGGAGGTTAAGATTAGTTTAGTGAGCCAATCTACTTGCTGGCATCTGTGCCTAGATGTGATTAGAATTGGTAAATGCCTCGTGGAGTTGTATATTTTGCCAGTCAGTAGTACACGTGGTGGTTTGCATTGCTATGGGCACATTCGATTGTGAGAACGTCTCTGCTCAGAATGCCTTATTAGGGTTGCCTCTCCTGCGAGCTTGCTATGGAATGTGGGGAGGAATGATGGTACCTTATATCGCCGTGACGTTCAATCCCAGTCACAGCCTCGGGAGATGTTCAGGAAAGATCTATACACTGGCGTGTCTGCTAATGTTCAAAGATTTCAGAGTTGTTTGTAGTGTCCGGTGGTGGGCTCTCAAGGCGTTTTTGTTCTCGTTATCCCTTTGAGGCATGATTCTTCCTCAATTTGGTAATATATTAGAGCTCAGTCGTTGAAGATCTTCGCTGAGATTCTTCTTTCTTGTTGTACGGGTAGGAAATCGGACTGTAATTTCCTAGTTCTGGTATTTCGTACTTGCAAGAGTTTTGGATTGTTGTAGCTCGAGTTTCCTACAACCATGAACAAGAGAGACCCTTGAAGGACGGTAGTCAGTTGGCTGAATTTTATATTATGTATTGATCAAAGGATTACAACATAGTTATAGCTGTTCTCCCGGGCTAACAGCGCCAATAATTTGTATAGCCTTTTTAGTCGCTATAATTAATAAAGTCCTAACAAAGAAGTAAATTACACCTTATTGATATAAGAAATACATTATAATTACTATGGCAGAGCAGTGGTTCGTATGATCACAGTGGAAGTATGGTTCTGTGTTTGAAGAATATTGTGGAATGAGTTTGGTGAATTATTTTAATCGATGGTTTTGCTGGGCGTATTAATTATATTTCGATCTCGTAATCAAAAGTAGCATTAAGGTGGGTGAAATGATGGGTTTGATTGTTGGTAACGATGTTTAACATAAGACGGTAGCCGATCTCGATCCGTATTTTGACGCTTAAAACTACTAAAGGAATTGTGTATTTAAATCGAATTGACTGTAATGGGTCAAATAGTGGAATCTTGTCTGCTAACTCAGTCAATTGAAGTCATAACCTTCGACTCATAATTCAAATGCATGATGTCTACTATTTGACAGAAGAAATTGTTTCTCTTTGAGAGCGCCTCGTGAATAGTGTATCAGAGCTAATGCAGAGCGCAGAAAGCCTTAAACTCCCTAGACTATCGAATAAGTCCTTTTCAAATGCAAAGAGATATTTATCCACTAATATAGAGTCTTTAAAAGCTGGCAAGTAACAATAGCTAATGAACTCACTAACAAGCTTCAGAGAGCACAATCAATTTGTTATACAAAGCTTAAACAATTAACAGCTGTAATTTGAGTAAACTTTATGAGCACTTCAAGGTTTAAGCAATATAATCAAATGAAGCTTAACCCTAGCAATGAAATTCAAACAATTATAAATAAGTATTAATCCAAATCAATTAAATTGTTTTGAATAATCTAAACAACAAAGATAGCAGATTTATGATTTTGAAGTAGAAAATTGAAGCCATAAAAGATTACTTACTTTGAGCTTTTGGTGCAAGAATCAACAAAACCCAGAACTAAATTAAGCTTCCATAACAAGTGATAGAACAATTTAGCTTCATTGATTCCATAATAATAATAATGTTTGATTACAAGAACTAAAAAAGAAAGATGTTAGAGTAGATTGATGATGATCGTTCTCTCCGCCCAAAATGGTCCTAATATAACCAACCCAAGAATAAAAGCATTCCGCCTCAAAGATTTGATAGCCAGTGTTGATCCAGCAGCTCCCCAAAGTCGTCTAAAACAGTAGCAAGTCTTGGAATGCGTGACCACACGCATATGAGTATGCGTGACTCACGCATGGGAGCCAATACCAAAAAACTTTGTCGAAAACCCTTGGGTCACGGCATCTGTATGCGTGGACTACGCATTTCAGTCATTAGGCGTCTCAAATCGTGACTCAAGGGTTTTATGCGTTGAGTTCAAGGGTTTTTTGTCTTTTACTTCAAACTTGCTTTTTATACTTCTTTCAAAATGCTTCAAATACTTGCTTCATACTTCCTCAAAACTTCCAAAAATCCTTTGTTATCTTTTATCAAAACCATAAGAACTTCACCCAAACACTTGAGGAACCGACCGAACTACAAAATAAATGAAAAAGACTAAGTCTAAAAAGCATAAAAAATACATAATTGGTTAAGACAAATCCTACATTCAAGTTAACTTTCGTTAAACTCAAAAGTAATAAAAGTACAAAGAATTACAATTAAACTCAATTAACGAAAAAGTAGCTCAAAAACCTAAGAAACTCATACAAACCGACAATCAGTCCCCTACAATCTCCCCAAGCAATCTTTGAAAATTTTGGCCTTACTTTATACCCATCTGGACCAGGACTGTTTTGATATCAGTAATGCTCCAAGAGCATTTTTTATTTCACAGTCGGAAAAAGTCAACCCCAAGAGAGCTCGATTGATGATCATTGGTACTCGTCCCTGTTGCTCAACAATTTTCTTTTTCACTTTGTTCTAGTATCCTGTATGAACATGTTGCATGAGGTAGAAAATGTGATTTGATGAAGTCATGCACTAACCTCCTTTTGATATTGAGCGACTGACCATTAGCATCCTGAATAGTGTTTGATTTGATTTGAAATTGTTCTGGCCTTTTAAACTCCTGTGGAATAGTTTGGTGGTTCGGTGTAACCTGCATGAGCCATTCACATTGCTTTTCTGGTTAGAGAAGAAAGTCATAAGATTAGGAAGAGGCTACCTTGTATTGCTGAGAAGCCTCAAACTCCAAATGGCTAAGCTCAGCACCCTAGGGTCAGAATGCAAAAGCCTCCTGGCAGGCCTTGAGGTGAGCAAAGCTCTTCTCGTTCCACAAGCTGGACATCCCCATAGCTGAATTCATCATATTATTGAGCTGATGGTTAGCATTTTTCAGCTTCTATTGAGAGTTGGTACATCTTAGTGCCCATACTTGCAATTGCCAGGCATCCTAAACAGTGTTGAATCCCTGAGAGGTACTCCAAAAGTTAAAATATCGAAAGGGGGCCTTCTTCCAGCATCTCATGATAACTACTGATCAATTAGTTGGACATATGGTTAAAAAAGTCTCCTCAGTCAGAAATAACCAGTGGAAAAGCGATAAGTATGTTACCCAAGGCATTCATTGCCATCCACCCGATCCGAATTTCGCAAGACCCTACTAGCACCATCTTACTTATTAGTCAGGTATAGAGTCTACCAACATGAATTGACATCAGACATACCACATGATTGCACACAGTTCAAAAAAGGATCAATTTCCTGTTGTGAAATTAGTGTAGTTTGTCCTCAATGCGTCATCCACAAACAAAACATTATTAAAATCACCCTATCATTATCCAACCACCATGGATTGGTATCAGCCAATAATCACAATAAATGATTCCTTAAAGAAACCCTGCTTGGATCTGTCATTGTGCGCAGTTATATGAAGATGCATGTACAAAACTGGACAGATTATGACATAGGGTTGAACAACACCAATAGACCAATTGGGTCTGTACCCAAAAGTCGTTATTCCACAAAAAAACAGCAGTGATCCACAAGCCTAAACAATCCTCCCTTGCCATGCCAAGGGACGGTTTATGTAGTAATTGCACCAACCAGGACAAGTATTAAGATAACAAGCACCAAGGTTTTTTGCTTTAACTTTGGTATTTCGAGAGGCCAACTAGCTTTTAATGTTAATGTGAATAAGATCATTTCTCCGCCACATTATTTTGTTTAGCTTGCTTA